>JAVQJS010044902.1:0-13233 GCA_036024795.1 Galaxias rostratus | reverse complement strand
TGTGTGGAGTTTGCATGTTCTCCCCGTGTTAGCGTGGGTTTCCTCCGGGTACTCTGGTTTCCTCCCACATTCCAAAAACATGCAGGTAAATTGGTCACTCTAAATTGTCCGTAGGTGTGACTGTGTGTGTGAATGGTTGTCTGTCTATGTGGTCTAAGGGTCATTCCAGCTTCGTGCCACTGTCCACTTTGTACGAATTTCCCTGGGATGAGGCTTGGTTTCCCCCTCCTTGTCCCCCAGGCAAGGCTGACTCCAGATTAAGACGTGAAAAAGCCTAACAGACGGAACGAATGACCACCTGTAGGCGACGGGTACACAGTGCCCTTGGAGGATGTTCTAAACAAATCACATGAATATGTATTCATCTCTAATTGTTTTTTTTCCTCCAGATTTTAAACTGCCAGTGTGCAGGGGTTTGTAATTTGCATATAATGCCAAAGTTGTCTGTCTGTCTGACAGTGGAGCTAGCCTCTCCTGATGTTAGCAGTACCCCCAGCAGATGTTCTCGCTCCGGCTGCTTGCTCCCTGACACCCAGGGGACTGGCAGTGTGCCACCACCACGGCTGCTGCTGTTGGGTAAACGCAGTGCATTGGCATGGAGGCTCTCGGCAAGGCACGTCCCTGCGCGCCCACGTGCTCCCTCTCACTGGGATGGAGTGAGAGGGAGAGACGCTGGATTGGGGTAAGTGGCGTTTTGGAACTGTGCTCTCATATCGCTGGCCAACATCTGTTGGTTACCTTGGTTCCATCCAGACTCAAAGTAGAGTGGTGCTGCGAAATACACCCAGTATTCACACACTCTGTTTTGTGTGAGACTGTTCATGATGAAAAATGAATAAATAAATTGTGCCAGTGATTTAGTGGGCTGAAATAAAATTCATCTTCCTCCTCTCTGATGGATTCTTTCAGCTCTTGTTAATTTTATGACTAGAGTTTTCTTCACAGCATCAGAGGATATAACACTGCAAGCAAGTTGACACAATTTCGAAGGCTGAAAATATATATCTTCACACACATCACATGTATTTGGAAAATGCAATTAAGCTATAATCGTTCTTTATTTACCATAGCCTGACTGTTCCCAGCATGATGTGCTGTAGATAGAACTGTGTGTGTGTTTTCGGCTAGCTCCACATCTGTCTGGGCTGTAAATAGGCTAACCTCCTTCCACTGGCGACCTAACTTTTGTAAAGCTGTCACAAGCCCGAAAGGGTCGTCGCTTTGCATACAAACACCCCTTAAATCAAGAGTTAATATATTCTGTGAATTCCCGTTGACACGTGTCCACCTCACCTCATGTTTTTACATGGATGTACTGCCACTCTCTCCATTGGTTGTTAGTGGATCCTTGGGACTCTGTGTTGATGCTGACAGATTTTTAACGATGCAGGTTTTTTCAGTTTCAAACATAAACAAATGTAAATGCCAATGTCCTGCCACGTGTTTGGTGGCACTCTGAAAGGTGATGGTTTTGTCCAATAATGTCTTTGACAGCCCGTTCAATGCCAGTTGTAAACCATCACTCAAAACAAGGCGCCACGGAATATAAGACAGCAATGTGAATATATAAATAGTGAAAAGTTAACTAAAGGTAGTTTGAGGCATGAAATGAGCCATCAAGGAAAGGGATTGATCAAATCTGGCCAAAGGGTTTTTGGAGATAAAGTATATAAAACTGGCCCAATTAGGATCACACCTGAAAAAAGCACTTGTGATGTCTCTTACTTTCATCAGATCAAGGTAAAGCAAAGATAAGACTGGCAAAATGCAATCAACAACATAAACAAATATATTCCGCTTGCAATTGGCCATGGTATTTCTCTTGGGGCCAAAACAAGAAGCCTCATTTCTATTTTTAAGTTTGTATGGAAATACTTTTTTTCAGTTGTTGGAGAGGCTGAAATTAAATCCTTGTCTGTTACATAAACTGTAAATTCATAGATGTTTTCGCTGTCAGAGAGTGGATTGATTGGAGCTGAATGTTTTCTGTGGCTTTATATAATTTAAATCTCTGACATTTAGGGCCAGCACATGTGCTTAATCCTTTGAATTCTCCTGGTTCTTGACAGGCACCATAAGATTAACGAAATAAAGACGGGAGAGTGAAAAAGTAGTGGAGGGGGTGGCTGTAATCAATAAAAACATGAGGCAATTAGAATAGTGCTCATATTTCTTAAGGGAGGATGATATAAAATGTGTTCAAAGGAATGTCAGCTCGTCTTTAATGGTGCAACAACCATATTATTGATATACTGGGCCAAAGAGGTCTTCAAGTCCTTTAAAAAATCCTAGTAAAGGAGTTCGGAGCCAATCAAATCTAATTTATTCCTGGCTTTTTAAAATGTCTAATGGATAATTGCCTATAGATAAAAGCCCACACAATGCATTTTCCCTGAATAATCTGACTATAAAGTCCACTGGATGCCAACAAGAACCTATCTCATCTTCTTTTTCTCTCTTTGCAAGCTGTTGTTAGGAGTAAGCCTTTCTGGAAGAGACATTCAGTCTGAATAAAAATATCAAAATGAATAGGATCTGGCAGAAACACACAAGTGGTACAACCAAGAGGACCCAGCAGATTCCAAAACATGCCAACTTTAATTTGAAATTGGCATTCGCATGAAAAGCCACTTCTTACATTTGCAAAGTTGTGAAAGCATCGTATATAAAATACACAAATTGGCATCTGTGCTTCAAGGGATTCCAGTGACTTAGAAGCAGTATAGTAAGGTACTATTTCGAACAAGTAATGTTTCATTTTGTAAACTTGACTTGTCAAGGTGGCGCTATACACTTATATAGATGTAGCGTAACATTTCATAACACATTAATATACAAGCAAATGTGTGGAAAGCTTGTAAATGAAGCCACAGAACAGCCAAATTTGATTATTTATTAAAAACAGGTTACATTTTGAGGGTACAAAATTCTAATCTAATTATGCAAATAAACGAGAGTAGCTACAGATGATGGTGTTTATAGTTTGGGTTAGAAATGGTTTAGACAATGATACTATAGAAAAGGTTGGTTTAGCATCCTCATGGTAAAACACCAGATTACATAAAATCACACCATACAAAATAAATAAATAAAAACGAATGGACTGCAAAACAATTAATCTGCAAATATGGCAGAAATATTTATTTTTATGTGGCTTTATGCCAAAATAGTCGGGTTAATGTCACAGACAAGCAAAACGTTTTTTTTTTTTTATAAAATGGTAATTTCTTCTAAACACTTCTGCATCCCCATGTGCATTCCCTCTCGACCTCTTTAAACCATCCGTTGAGAAGTAGCTTAGTCCCACGGCTAAAGTAGCACTACGTATGGTAACACCATCTGTCCCGTGAGAGCATATTCCCTTGAAAACAAGTCGTGGAGGTCAAACATTCTGTGTGAACAAATTCATTAACACAAAGAACACAGTAAAACAAATGTCTTGTTGACCTCCTCTCAGGTAGCCCATGGGGAACAAAACAAGCTGAAGTCTGCCAGCTACTAATTAAATGAAAAGAAGAAAAACAAGGCAAGAGGGGAGTACACAAGACTGGTGTAGGGCAAGCACACTCAAGGTAACTCAAATTAAAAACAAAATTAAAAGACATCTATAAGCAGATATATAGATAGCTATGCTCAGAGCCATTTAGCCAATCTTCAATCTGTCAGTCTGAATCATTTTACTGTACATGACATTCATAAACATCACAAAAGAGTGGCGGGGTTAGATACGGCTCTTCCGGTCAATTCCTTAAGGTGTGTGCTTTGACCATTTGACTGTGCTGGATGGAAACAAAAATGATCTTATACAAAATGAATCTAAATGAAAGTAGTCCCACAGATTAATGAATAGTATAGTTAGATGCTGTGCATCTATTACCTTCCAAACAGGGTTCCCTTACAATATATAACTCAATAGGGAGTGAGGCTGGTTAGCTTTCGAGAATAGCATACCAAAAAACACAAATGAAAGAGGATATACCACAGTCAGAATTGACCACTGTTGTTTTTTGTTGCTGGTGGATTGAAATAAAAATAAACAAGCTTTATTAAAGTCCTGTCAACATATCTATATTGTGTTCATATCTTTTTCGTCTTTACTCATTCATTACGCCATGCTTTAAAAGCCAAACATTTTTTTTTTACTTTCCAAGCACTTTATGTAAAAAAATACTCCTTATCACATTTCTTCAAATAAGCATGTTTCTTTTTCCATATTTTTCCTTACATTACATCATCAAAATCAAATACCAGCTTTACATATGTTTAACACGTACATAAACTAAACACACAAAAACATTAAGACACATTAAGGGGAGTATTCATTTACAATAAATACAGTTAAGCATAATTCTTCGGTTATACAGTTTCAAGGTTTCCTTTTGTGACGAAGGTGATACATCGATAAAACATTTTTTTATATATATAATCCACATTGGGGAAGGAGCCAAAGCAAAATTAAGAAATCCATTTACAGCACTGACAACTTTTTTTTAATTAGAGTGAGCGGTACAAAATAAATGTATCCATTCTGTACATTAAAAGGATGAGAAAAAAGCCTCATGTAATGTACTGTAAGTGGTTTAAATAGCAGACATACAGTGTGTGGCAAGGACACTTGGAATGAAAATGAAAGAGAAAAGTGCTTCGCCGCAACAAATTGCTAAAACAAATACCTCAAAACCACCTTAATTAAAACATGAAAATGCACTTGAATAGTTTAAGAAATGGCAACAAGAACAATGAGTTCGAAAATAGTCGATGCTACATACTGTCGCTATCTCAGCACAGAGTTACCGTTAATTTTTTTTTCCAAACAAGAACCATCTCCTCCAAAATGAATACGGACTCATCACAGTAGGAGAAAAAAAAAGATCTCTGTGGAGCATGATATTAAAATTCACTGTCACGTTCCACCGCTCGCTATAACGAGATGAACAAGTCATCATAGGCCGATACTTAACAAGAACTGCATAAGTAGGTATTAGATTGCTTAGGTCGTATTTTCCTATCAACCTCCTGCTGGACAGAGTTTGCCTCTTGCCAGGCTGTGACCTCAGGTGAATCTATTGCTGCACAGTCTCACAGCACAGTTGTAGACTTATTCCACCTCATTGGGGAAACCATTCCCAGCTACATTAAACTAAGGTTGGGTCCAGACGGCGGCAATGGTATCAAGCCTAAATGCCAAAGTAAAAACACACACCCGCAAAAAAAACTGCCAGACTCCATTGCTTAGGGAATGACAGCATAGTAATGTAGACGTATGAATTGGCTTGCAGAGTTTGCAGAGAAAGGTGCGACAGGCTTGAACTATATCTGTGCTACACTAGAGAGAGATCAAGGTAGCAACAAGAACCAGGGATTCAGCAGTCACTATCACAAGCGGCTTAGCAATGTAAGGAAGATCCACTCTATTCATACAAAACGTCTTATTTTATAGCTGTTTCTAGTGGCACAGCACAGTGACAAGGGGTGCAGGAAACCAAAGACATATTCAAGTGTGCAGGAGAAATGACAGTGGATGTGATGTGTTTGCTTTAGTCTATTTCAATACAGTGCTATCCATATACATTGGCGTTAAGACTTCACCAATAAGAGAGTTCCACTGATACTATCACTAAAAACCCTGCTCCCCTCTCTGGGGTCAGGGGGACTTTGCTGCTGCAATCAGGGGCCTAATCACACCCTCAGAGATGCGGCTCAAACGGAGAGTCAGACTTTGGCGCTCTGCTGCTTTGACATTGGCCTGCTAATCAATGCGCTCCAACGCCTCACTGATTATTTCCCCTCTGCAGCCTTCGAAAGGCTGCAAAACGTGACGACGTAAACCTTTGACGGCATGCAAGCTGTGTCCGCCAACATCAGACATATCAAAACGTGAAACTCGAGGATGTTCTCAATGCAGGCACAAAGGGGAGTAGGTTTGGGGGACGAAAGAAGAGAAAGCGAAATATCAAAAGCTTTGCTTTATATACAATGTCCCAAACTGTATTTCACAGGCACAAAATCATGATAAAAGTTTGCCTTCAAACTTTAAATGATTTCACTACATATATGAATCTCAGGGTGGTTTGGTGTATGGGTTCGGTCCACCTCAAAGGACACAATCTTAATGAAATTGCTCTCTGTGCTGTGAAGCTCCTTTTGCTAAACAACATAGAATTTGGAGTGTACGACAGGTAGTCTTTCACATCCCTAAAATAAATTACAAAGACATATACTGAAGCTAAACACATCAAAAATTGATTTCACAGCATTAAAATTAAAGGGGACAACTTAAAACACAGTAGTGTCAATACATATTCACACAGTAAAAATAAAGAATGTTGAGCGTGGAGAGTGGGGTGGGCCAGATTTTAGCCCTTGGCTATGACTCCCAGAACATAGAGATTTTCCTTTTCTTGCCCTTATATTCTTACTCAAAAGCGTATTAGACGTTTTTAAAAAAAGATCTATCAAACTATTGCCCTTCTTGTTACCCTTCCTTTTCAGTTGACAGTGTTCGTTAAATGTTCCATGATATTGTTTGAAAAAGTGAAATTGGAAAAATAAATCTGCAATGAGAAGTTAATCATTGAAGGTAACTCCAGCAATAATGTATTATAATGATATATCATATGAATAATATTGTGACCTACAATACGCAAGAAAGTAAAAAATAGGAGAGCTTGATTCGACTTTAAATATAACAACACTTCTCAACATGTTGCTTATTTTAGAATTATGTTTGTTAAATTAAACCTTGGAATAGTGTACGGCAAGTGGTTAGAAACAGGGCTTCTGCAAACTGAAGGGATGTGTTTTCGTTTTCATGGTTGTCCATGCTTTGAACATTTGATCAGTCATCCAGCTTCCCTTTACTTGCCCTAACATTTATGTAGAAAGGAAATTGATTGGAATTGCCCAACCCCCGTCGCGGGGCCAACTCCAGAATACAGCAGTGCACATCCCTTCACGATCCTCAGAATTCAAGAGAGGAAAGCAATTAAATGTTTCAATGAATACATCGTCAAAAGAATCTGCGTTACTTGAACGACCCCATCAAACGGACCATAGATAGGCCACTCAAGGCCAATATGGGGACAAAAAGGCTCTGTTCTCAAGTCTGGAAGGAGTTGTATGTCACGGACAAGAGTCAGTCAGGAGGAGACCAAAACTACTAAGAGATGAGAGATGAAGGCTTAGTTTGGGTTTAGGTTATTTGGTTGTGCATTTAGACCTGGTGTTATTGGACATATCTAGCTAACCTGGAGGGGGTACTTCATGTCACCGTTAACCGTACTGTTAACCGGCCACCTCCCTGGATGGTGACGCGGCTGTAGCCTATTGCCAGGGTCATGACAGCTGCCATGGGGGGTTGAAGAACTTAATGGTGTGCGTCTTGGCCCACTTGGCGAACACGGCCTTCTCCGTGATGAAGCGGTGGCCTCCGTACGGCGCGCTCTCGTGCAGCTGGTACTCCGCACACTCGTCACGGCTTCCCGCCTCATAGTAGTGATAGGGAACCTTCCGGTAGCCCTCGGCCCTGCACGGGGGGAAAACGAAGGGAAGATATGAGAACAGAAAGGGCGACAGCTTTATGGGACAAGGACTATAAACTTCTTCATTAGGAGAACGAACGGACCAGAGGAGAGACTCAAATCTCTTATCATGTCACTTTAACGTCCTATCAACCTGTCCGTTGGAAAACCACTGTATTAAATGAGAGCTCCTGCAGCAAGGCTGTCACTGAGAGCAACTGTCCTGTCATCTCCTCCATGAAGCAAGCACTACACACCATGGCACAGCTTTGGCAACAGTTGAAATCAATTTCAACGTCTCAGTTTGTGGCACTTGTTGAATTTCAATTGCAGCGCAACCTGCGGCGTCATTTGCGTCACGGTCTCCGAGCATCACGCCACAAAAGGCACCTCCCAAAGATCCTGCATTGACTGGCAGCAGCCCCTTTTGCTACCTTCACACAAATCTTAATTGGCAACCGCAACGCTCGAATGAAACACAATTTCCTGTTTTCTGAGTCTCCTGGGACGACAGATGACGGCTGTCTGAGAAGCAGCAGGAATGCGGCCAGTGTCGTGTTTTTATTTCTCTAAAATCTGTAGTGTTGCTCAAATCATGGAATATATTTATAATCCTTGTGTTGAGCCTCTTTTGAATCCCACGGTGTGACAGAGAAGACAGCAGGAGCCTGCTCGACCGGATTTGTCAGAGTGCATATTAGGTGAGAGTGTCTGCATCTAGTGGGAGAGCTCAGGCTGATTTGCGAGAGGGTGGAGACGGAGAGAGGCCTGTTTCGATTATGACTGTGACGTCCTGGAAATGAGCAACCGTGGCCCCGGGCAGCAACAACTTGTTTGTCATCCTTCCCACGGCCTCATGGTCAGACAGTAATCACACTCCCCAGGGAGAGAGGGGGAGAGAGAGAGAGAGAGAGAGAGAGAGAGAGAGAGAGAGAGAGAGAGAGAGAGAGAGAGAGAGAGATGTGTGACTAAAATACAAATACACCTTAGTGAGGCAGGAGGAGGTGCTGCAGGTAGCATAACACCCTGGAGAGTACTCCAGGTGGGCAAGCATAATGGTTTTCACTGCTCAGGCTGCCTAAATATGGGTTTCTGCCATACAAATTCTGCCATCAAACTCCAACTTTGACAATGCATTTTCCTACTGTGCTAGAGCGGGCCTGAGATATTTTGTGGCGGTTTTCTGTGGTTTCGGTGAATGTGAATCTACTCTGGCAGCGCTGAGTTAGATTTTATGGAGAGCAGGGTGTTTTTTCACACATGAGGTGTATGAAGTGCATTAAAGAGAAGTTATCGTGTCTCACTTGCAGTAGGTGTCGTTGATCATGCCATAGACATGGATCTCTTTGCACATGTCCATGGCCAGGATGAGAGTGAACCAGCCGGTGCTGAGGTAGGAGCCGGATTGGATCCTGCCAACACACAAAGCCACTTAATGATTAGCAAGAGTTATGTGCACAGCGAAAATAATTGACTCTGACAACTGAGTAACACAGAGGTAATTAGGACCACAACAGAGCAGAGGGCGTCGCACACGCATTCGGATTTTGAGGAATGTACACACGTTCACCTCCTGTCCACACACATCCACATCATGACCAAAATGAGCTGACCACCACCACCACACAAACGTGTACAGTCAAGAAGGGAGTGGACCGATTATAAAACCGCTAATTTGTTTTAACGACGGACTAGGATACCACAGAGGAGGAAACTGCACATTATCACCCATACACAGCTTTGCAGCTCACAGCCGTCAGAGCTGTCAGTACATCCCTGTTACTCTGCATTATTCATCAGCGATTTGCCAGTCTAAAAGGCAGCACTGGGCCAAAGCATGCACACGGGATGCATCTGAGATTGACATTGCCAGATACCCCTGAGCTCAAACACAGGCAACCCTAAATTTGTTCTGCTGTGTTTGGGAGGTAAACTGGGCTTACCCAGTCCATTGCAGGTAGGAACACAAGTCTTTTTCAGGTTGAGATGTTGAAAGGGAGATATGTTGACGAATGGTTAGTTAAAAGTTAAAGCTTCTGGTAAATAAAGTTTGGTGAATAAAACCAGTGTTTGAAGTTCACACAACACAATATTTGAAGTTCACATAACACAATGTATTTTAGTAGTGAGTAGAGAGTAATAATGGTACTTTACGAGGAATTTTAATTTGAAATATTTATAAAACTACTTTTCTTTCTTTGGACAGTTTGTGTGCAATTGTTTTGCTCAAGCAGAGATAAACGCAGCATAGCTTTGTGAAAGAGTTATTGGAATGCCTTCCCAGACTCCTTGATTTTTCCCACTGGCTATTTCCCTTCTGGCATTCACTGCAGTTAAAACATGGAACATGATAAACAGTCTTTGGGTACAAATCAGCACCAGAACACCACAGCTGCATACAAAAAAAGCTTCTAATTAAAGCATACTCACATTTTTCTTCAACTCTTTCTCTTAACCTGAGACAAGTAAAGAGTGAGTGATTCAGACTGACATGCTAGGAAGCAGTCCGGATGAGGGCACAGGGAAATGAAGGGTGGTTGAGAAATCAAGTCAGACACTCCAAACTGGGGCTAAGTAAAGAACCCACTAAGTCGGGCTTGTTGCACTTCCCCCACAGAACCCATAGGTTATAGCAAGGCAGGGCCAGAGAAGTTTGTTAACTGCATAGAACGAGCCACAGGCTTTTGGAGTCGATTCTGGATACCAGTTGAATAACACAATGCTTGAAATTCTCAACCGAGAAAAGTACAGCACTATTAGAAAACCGTGTCTGCACACCTACACAAACACGAGTTGACATTTGGACAAACCCTTCAATTAAGGTTATCTTCGGGAGCTTGTGCCAGAATAACATTTGTATCAAGTTGGCCAATAACATGACAATAGTCCTTCATCAACATATTGATACCAAAGAGGTTTAAGACACACCTACATTTTAATCTTGTGTTAAAAGCCAGTCTCATTCACAAACAGTACACTCGCTAAAGAATATCCCATTATATCTATTGGTCGATTGCCCTTCAAGTGGCACGCAGTTAGTGTCAGTGTGTGGTGTACTACCTGAGCTGCAGCATTGTGAACTGACCGCAGCCCCCCCCCCACCACCACCACCACCTCTCCTTCTAAAAAAAAACCATTCCAGAGTGTATAAGGAGCCACACTTTCGTGGGAGTCAGACCCAGTCTCTGACTCTCTCCAGGAGGAAGGGCATTACATCAAGCCCCCTCTCGCTTGAATCCCATGGAGAAATTGCCACTCTGCCAGAGCAGAGCTCCAGAGATGTATTGTTGGGCTGGAGACTGCGCCAGATAACTTTCTTTAGGAAAACACAATGTCTTTTTTAACCCTGGCCTCCCATGCATGGCAGGTGCTTTACAAGTAATGCATCCACCAAGACTCGAAAAACTATGAACGACAGCCTCCTCTTTCCTTCCTCTCTTCTTTATTCACTATTCCTCCTCTCCAGACATAAGAATCTCTTTCACTCGTCTCAGTGTTAGCACAGCTATGTTGTGTCGGCCCTGGGCTGATGTTTTATAGCTGTGGCACTCCCTAATTGATTACCTCATACAATAAGAGGCAGGGAGATAAGTTGGCGTCTGTGCCCCATGGGGAAGTCTTTGCAAAGAAGGAAAACACATTGAATCTCCGAGGCACTGAAGTATGGAGCCCCTGGGGAAAAAAACTATGAGAGAACAGTACACAGACATGCGGGAGAAAGTAGGACTGCTGTTTGTGTAGCTGGTTTCACACAGCTTGTCTGTTGATTTGAATGATTTGAATGATTTGAATGTATCAAACCGTCAGATGTCTCGTTGGTATCTTCGCACGATGAAAAAGACAATTCTTTTGGTAGGACCTCCACAACCTCATACTAGAAAATACAATGAAGAGACCACAGAGACGGTCAATGACTGGGACAGGACACAATCCTGCTTAGGGTTTGCTCAGGTCACAGAGTGTACTCCCAGACCTTATCTTTTATTTGGCTTTTGTCAGGTAAGCTCAAACGCCTAATCCCATTGGAGCTGCCCACTGGCTAGATCTCTCGTTTGACCTCCATTTATATCTATCGCTTTCTCCACCGTTCTTCTCTATCAACGCTTTCTCTCAGTCTTTCACTATTTGCTGTCAATTCTTTCTCATCGCTTCCTGTGCCCTGGCCTTTCCCTTGGCTGACCTTGTCATCCCCTCTTCCTCAGAAACCTTCTTCCCCCTCGTCCCTCCCTCGTTCTTCCCCCTCACCCCCACCCCCGCTGTATAATAGCCTTGTTGTCCTCCTAAACCATATGTCAATATGAGCAGCACGCGAGCGAGGACAGGGAGAGGAGCAGTGGCTGTAGAGACAGAGAGAGGCTGTGAACTCCCTGTGCGGCCCTCCGGATCCCTCGATGTGAATAGCAAAGCAGTACTGACATTGCTTTGACCTGACATTTTCAGTTGAGCGTTTTGTTCAGCGGAGCACCAGCTGAATGCCGAGACATGTTTAAAACACCATCATCACTATGTTGGAGGGCAAACTTTTTTGATATTTTTTTTAACAGTACATTCTAAAACCTTTGAGAAACCCTCGCCCTTCTTTTACTGAGAATAGCCTGTTCTATACGGCCACCATTTCTATAGGAATCAAGCGAAGAGAATATGAGCAAGTTTGTGTGAGGAAAAATGTCAAGGAGAAATACAAGCATTGTATTGTATTGCATATCCTTTGAGTCATATGTGGCATGGCTCCCCTCTAGGGTCACAATGTTCCTTGCATACACAAACCCTACTCTCCTCTCTTTTAACTCACTAAGTGCATTCATCACCATGCGGGCCTGACAATAAGGCCACTCACACACTCAAACCTGAATCTCATTCCCGGTGGCGCCCGAGGACCAAGCATTTGTTCTCCACTGTTTTCACAAATAACTCCCAAAATGCCTGAGCAGATGGTACTAAATGGCAAGAGACAAAACCCATATTGTGTTTCCCCTCCTCTGCCCATTCCTGGTTGATATGTATCATTATTGCACTCCATTCCCCAACAGTTCTATGCATCAAGCCCACTGCATGAGGCCTGGGCCTCTACCCACTGATCCCTATCTGCCTGGCACATAGGGCTTTAATAATTCTCTCTGAGAAGAAAATAAATCTGACGCTTTTATACCCACCACCACCACCCGAGCAGTTTTTCTCTCATTAATTTTGAGAGAAATTAGCGTGCCTCCAAGGATATAGCTTCTGAAGAAGAAAAAAAAGAGAGAACCTTTACATTTTAATCCAGTTAAAGCTCAGAACAGATTTATATACCAAGACTGCACATGTATGTTACTGAGTGGTATGGAAGCACTTTGTTCTTTTCTGCCACAGCGACAGTCAGAACACTGACTTATTGGCTAACAAAAGTGTACTTGATTAAAGTGAGCCCATTTAGATGGCACGCTGTGTAATAATAGCATAATTTATTCAATATTAAAGTTTCACAAAGTGGTGAACTACTGCCATTACGTGCCTCCATTAAATCAGTATTGCAAAGTCCCTCAACTTAAACTTTTTGAACCAAAAAATAAAACAACTAAAAAACATATTCTTAATATTCCTTGGCCTGAGGGGAAAGGAATGAAATATTCAGTGCAGGGGCAAAATTATAATTATTCCTCTGCGTTATATTACCTCATTCATTCTTTTAATTGAGTTCATGTGACTGCTTTCAAATAAGTTGAAAAGCTGC
>JAVQJS010044878.1:0-25524 GCA_036024795.1 Galaxias rostratus | reverse complement strand
GTGTGTGTGTGTGTGTGTGTGTGTGTGTGTGTGTGTGTGTGTGTGTGTGTGAGTGAGTAGTTGATCTTTGTCTACCCTGGTTGACTGGTCATCTGTGACCAAACACAGGCTCATGCCCTGGTCAGCAATGCATCGATAGGGGTCAGGCCTGAGGGATATATAAGTTAAGCTGCCCTTTGATCCACAAAGTATCGATCTGCTCATGCGATTACTGTGTGTGTGTGTGTGTCGGTGTCTGTGTGTCTGTATGCATGTGCACATATCATTCAGACAGACGATGGCAAACAGCAGGCCTAGTACAAGGCAGACATCCAGTCTGTCAAAATCAACTATAATGTTGCATAAGAAACACAAAACAGCGTTAACCGTGTAACAAGACAATCCAGTTACGTTGAAAAGTAAGCCATAATAAGTAATGATAATTCAGTCACCCCGACGCAGACCACGATAAACCCAAAAGCGTCTGATGGGTTACTTAACGTATCGCCCCGTGTGACGACAGACCTAATGCAGTGTGTCTAAATCAACAGCGTGCGACTCTTCCTCAAAGACTTCAGTGCTTAAGCTGAGGCTTGTCAGAACATGGTGTGAATAACAAGCTCCTCCACACCTCTCAGCACAGCCCTTAGCCGCACAAACAGGCTCGGGTTAAAACACGCTCGGCAGCCCACGCCTCTGTGCTCAACCAGACCCACAGCGGAATGAGGACGCTCGGCGGGAAAATCGGGAGAAAAATCTGACTTTGTCTACGGGAAGGGCACAGCCGACCACAACAACACACACGTACACATGCAAGCACACACGCACACACACACACACGCACACACACACACACACACACACACACAGTGCCTGCGTTGAGCATATGCTCCGGTTTACGGCCTCCAGAGAGTGAGCGGGAGCCTGGTGGCACACTGTAAAAATAGCCACCACGCCGGCTCCACTAACTACTATACGCACGATGGTGGCAGTGAGGAAATGAGGCGACAGCCGCCAGTCCCCTCTCATTAGCAGAGTCTCTCCACAGGGAGCCCGCGCACGGTGCGCCAACTCAGCCCACCATGAGCGGCTATCACCTGGAACCGTGTAGCACGCGCGCAGGCGCAGGCGCACGGCTCGGCGGCGAGAAAGGGGCTGTGTGTCCTAATGAGATCCTCCGACAGAGGCCGTGCCAGGAAAAGTGGGGCTCGGTGGAGGCCCGCGGTCGGCTCACGCGGGGCGGCACATCCGCTCGCCTCCGCTGGGCCCGGAGACACACGGCTGTTGCTCCTGGCTTTGTTCCTGGGGGCTGATTACAGATCATTATCCACACAAAGAGGAGAATGTTGTTTTAAAGCTTTCGACACTACAGGAGCACTGGTTTGGTGAGTTGGCAGCCACCATCATGCCCCCCGAATAGTGTCTGGAAAGCAAAAATGATGTTTTGCTTCTTTGTTTGGAAATGATAGAGCAATTTTACTCTTTGTCTTCCTTCATACCTTGAGAAATATGGGCCTAAAAAAAGGTTTTAATTAATGGTAATGTGAAGCAGCAATTCATGTACTTGCTTTTCAACAATATAGAGGGATAGATGATTCCCTAATCAAAAAAAGGTGTTAATCCAAATCTAAATTTCCTGTCTGCTAACCCTGTACACCCTCACCACACTAATCAACACCAGCATAATCCGAAGTAAAGGAAGAATCGTATCTTCATACATTTTGATAAAAACTCTTTTTCTCTACATGTCACAAGAGGCTCCTCTTGAAAACACCGGTTCAGAGTGATTCATGGGGGGGGGGGGGGCCTTTCACTTCTTTGCATCCATCCATTATTACGATATACTTTCAATTTGAAACTTGAACGGGCTATTCTCAACAGGGCCCTGCTGTGAGACTTACGGGGGCAGCAGCCTCATGCGCACTTCAAAGGTGCTCAAGGAAAAGAGCATAATCATTTATCGAAGACAAAAAACACAAGGCAATTATTCTTGACTCAAGATTTCAGAATATTCAAATGAGTAATTAAACCAATTGCTTTATATTATGTTAAAACAGTGGGACTTCAAAAGCAGGGGGAAACATTAAATTGAGACAGCGTGCCGACAGATCTACCCTTGCACACAAGAAAAAAAACTTGAATGCATGCGGTGCAAATTAAACCAATCCGACATTAAATTTTTGTCATTATTTCTAAACTAATAAGCCCGACTTCTATCATGGAAGGGCCCTGAGATTCCGAGGGATTAAAAATTAATGAGTCTGTGCTTGTCACATCCCTGCTCCCTCCCCAAAGATCAGCATCAACCGATTATTCCTTATGGACACCTGGATTAATTGGCTGGGGTATATTTATATGCACGGCCCAGAGTAATGTGCTACAGATAGTTTAGTGTCTTAGTTATTTTACTTATGGCCATCCTTTGTGTTTAGCATTTTATTAGTCAAGTTGTTTTGGTGTATACCTGGAGATAGTTGTATTAAAAGCACTGAGTCACTTGCACCTGCGCCTCAACAATCGAATCATTGCAGCGCTCATCCAGATGGTCCAGGGGCATATGGTTCATCTGACCCTACAACTGTTAAACACCATCTTCAGGCAATCTGGCCAAACTACGGTGGCCCTGAGAGGTCAAACACACTGTTAGGCTACTTATGAAAACACATGCACATAGACAAAACACAAGCAAATTCATGGTTTGGATGTTACGACACACACGTGGCATTTTGAAAACACGCTGCAAATTCAGACAACACAACATGTCACAGCAATGCGCAGCAAATACGGACGGCACAACACATTACAGAAAGGCGCTGTAAATGCAGACAACAAAGCTCCTTTGTTCTTGTGTTGTCCTTTTCACTTGTAGGTGTCCTCGGGAAACATTTCCTTTGGGATGCCTGTGTTTGCAGTGTTTCGGTGATGAGGTTAAATTGTCTGTATTTGCAGTGTGTCTGTAATGTGTTGTATTGTCTGTATTTGCAGTGTGTCTGTAATGTGTTGTGTTGTCTGTATTTGCAGTGTGTCTGTAATGTGTTGAGTTGTCTGTATTTGCAGTGTTTCTGTAATGTGTTGTGTTATCTCTATTTGCAGTGTTTCTGTAAAGTGGTTGTGTTTCGTATTTCTGCACATTTCTGTAACGCGATGTGTTGACTAAATTTGCATTGCGTTTTCTAAATGCTGCAAATTGACAATGATGTTGCTTTATTTGCTTGTGTTAAGTCTATATGCATGTGCTTGGTGAGGTTGCTGTGTTGTGGCCTCTCAGGGCCATCATATCAAACATGACATAGATGATTAATTAACAAAGAAACAACAATATCAAAGAACGCATTAGCAAAGGAGACTGCACACAGTGGCACAGCCTGACCATAGGAAAATGCCAGCCTGACAGTCCAGGAAGAACTTGCTGTGATCACTCGCTCTGCTACCATGGATAGGTACAAACTGAGGTACGCACTCTCATTGACGCCAGATATAAATACATTCACAAAAACACCTCCCACAGTTCTTTAACACAGCCACTAATGTCTGTTTTGCAAATGGGAAAACAAACACACCTAACAGGTGTGCTTAACTGCAGCACTTGACGGCACATCTTAACACAATGGAAAACGAGTTTATTGTTACACTGATTAATTTATAGTTGGAGCTAATCGGTAATTACATTTGATAATTTCTGTTGTGTTCTTTGCTTTGACAATATTTACTTTACTTTCAGACCAATGAGATGCCAATAAAGCCAATTCCAATCTAATTTAGAGAGCAGGAGACACAATAAAACAGGCATCCGTGGCGGAACGGAGGGACGGGGAACGACACACATGGAAACCCAGTCACGAGCGCTGTCTGGCAGAAAGCAGATTTACACATAGACACAGTCACGCAGGGCCAGTGGACACTAGACCCGCACACGGCCTAATGGCTTTCCCAGCAACACAACGGGACAAGGGGCAACCTGCTGCTGCCTGCCCCCGATCAATCCACGCTGCGCCGCAACAAAAATACACGGCGGTGCTGCTATGCGTGAATTATTGAAGAGGAGACCGAGGAGACCAAGGCGGGCGGACAGGCAGGTAGGCAGGCAGCCAGCCATCCAGTCAGCCAGTTAAATCGACAAGAACAGGGCGCGCTGTGGAGAGCTGCCTCGTCCGTGAGTCATCTCGATCAGCGTCACTCCGTGCTCACAGTTGATTATTCACATGGCAAAACATCTGCTCAGAAAGCACACACGAGCTGGTCCCAAAGCACACCCGAGCTGGTCTCAGCCTATTTACCAAACCGGCCGAGGGTTGTACAAATGCAGCATTAAGCGCCGTGATTACGAGGAAAAGACCTCTTCATAGGTTCCCGCCGCGGTGTAATTGGCGGGAAATGCATAATAGACGGCCGGTTATGAGGTGATGTATACAGTGGATTTAACGCCCACCCTTTCAGCCGCTTGTATAGTGGCTAGGCCATGCACACACACACACACAAACAGACACAAACACACACACACACCGTGCACACACCGTGCACACACACAAACACGCGTCAAACATTATCTTACATGCAAATGTTACGGCCATGGAAAAGCTTTGCAAAGTAGGCTCTCAGTGAGAGTGGGCCAATGGTATGTGGGTGCACACAGTCAGTGGAGTGAGATATGATGAATGGCAGAACCTCCAGGCTTAGTGCCAGGGAGAAAGGAAGGGGGAGAGAGAGGGCAATACTGAGAGATAAAAAAAGGATTTGAGGCAGGGAGGGAGGCCAGGTACAGGGAGTAGGGTGTGTGGAAGAGGGGGGTGCAACGGAGAGCAGTAGGATAAGCAGCCGAACCGATCCAGGGAGAGGGTGGAGGAAGGGGTGGGGGGAGTGAGGGGCGGGGGCGGGGGGGGGGGGTAGACAAGGGAAGTAATGGAATAAGGCTAGAGGTAAAAATAAAAAAGGAAGGGCGAGATAAACAAAGATAGATAGAGGGAGAGAGAGAGTGAGTTGAGAAAACAGGGAAAAGAATACATGGATTGAAAGGGAGGGAGATAAAAATAAAAAGAAGAGTGGAAGACACGCTAGAAGGGTGGGAGAGACAGACGGAGAGAGCTTGTGAGAGAGAGAGAGAGAGAGAGAGAGAGAGAGAGAGAGGGAGGGAGAGAGAGAGAAGAGAGCACGAAACAGAGTGTTTGTTTATCTAGGAATGTGGCAGTGTGTTTAGTTCCTGGGAGATGGGACGGCCGAAGCTCGGTGGAGACAAAGAGAGCGGTGAGGGAGGAAAGACGAGAAGAAAGTGATTCACCGACACCAAAGACCTCCGGACGCTTTGCCTGTCCTCGCTTCTTCTCCCGACACCACCACCACCACCAGCAGCAACAGCAGCAGCAGCTCAGCGAGCAGTCGTCAGCCTGAAGGGATCCAGCCAGCCAGCCACACAGACCTGGGCGGGCAGGCAGGCAGGCGGGCGGGTGGGCAGGCAGAGGCGGAGGCAGGGGCGGCCGGGCTGTAATGGAGGTAAGTCATCCCGGGTGGGAACGCCACGGCTGCCTGAGTGGATGTGACAGGGAACAAGTGATTCATAGTGGCTGGCCCAAGGCTCAGAGACCTCCACGTAATGGAAACGACAGAGTGTGCTCGTGGAGTTGCTTGAAAGAGAGACTCTGCTTTTGATTTGACTGGAACTGACTGGGACCAAGTCTGGAGTGGGATGAAGGCGGTGGGGGGGGGGGGGGGGGGAATTTTTTTATTTTTAATTCAATTAGGGATTAGGGTGAGGAGTTTCTATTTGTGCCGTTTCGCACCAGGCCCGTCTCTCTAGGAATGAGACGTCTGCTTTCCAGAACGCACGGCAATTTACAGAGCTGTCACTTCCCCCCACGTTCCCTGAACACTCTCACTCCTGAAGTCTTAAAAGTTCACTCTGAGATAACAGCTTGAGCGCACGAGAAAAACAACAACCACCGGCTGTCTAGCTTTCTGCTTACAGAGCCGTGGTTGTTAACTGTGAAACAGCCAAACTTGTCCACGTGCCATGACAATGCAGAGAAGCGCATCAATACAGTGACTGTTTCTGTTTGGAGAAACCGCTGTGTGCAAACAGTTGTTCACGATAAGAGGACTGTTTACACAGGGACTTCCATCTGCCCCTCACAAAACAGAACAGGTGTGAACATCCCTTTCATATTTATCGGTTGTGTGTGGACGTCCAACAGGGCTTGTTTGAAAATTAGATAGTGGCATGCCACTATGCATAAGTCTGGCAACAGATAATCACTTGTGTTGAAACTTGCGGCTGTGCAAGGATTATTATAACAGTGTTGTAATGACAGGACGAGACAATGGCGTGGGGTGTGTGTGTGTGTGTGTGTGTGTGTGTGTGTGTGTGTGTGTGTGTGTGTGTGTGTGTGTGTGTGTGTGCGTAAAAGACACCTGTTTGGGCATGCCTTGTACTGTTCAGGGGCAGGGCTTTGTGCAGTGATACACAGGGGGCAGAGAGCAACACAGACACTCTCTCTCACACACACACAACCACACACACACACACACACACACACACACCGACACACACAGTGTGGGAGGAGAACAAGAGAGAAAAAAACGAAAGAATGTCTGCCCTTGTCTTCACACGTACGAGCAGTGCAACTGGATTTTCCACAGATACAACAGATAAAATATATTGAAATATAAATCCAATAGATATTTATTCTCTTTAACCAGGCATTTATTTGGTCTTGACCTGCTAAAGAAGACAGAAATAACTGTGCCAGATACTGACAGCATCGCTCTGTGGAGGCTACAGTCTCTGTCGCTCAGACAGCTTGTGGTGCTATGCGAATTAGACCAAGCTTTGACATCCCATTAGTCTACCAAAAAGCATGATATAAATTGTTTTTCCTGTGCCAATCTAATGGCCTACTTATAATGACAGTCTGAGCACATTGACAGGAAATTGTTTGATAATTGCATGGATTATTGTTTCAGTTTTGTTACATATAATCATGACTAGAAAATGGTTATTGTAGCCGTATGACAGTGATTGGTACAGGGAGGTTTGTGCTTTGGTACCAGAGCACTGCTTTCACCTGGTACGGCCCCCTTTGTGGTTATCAGTGATATAGGGCCTGAGCTCATCGTGTGCCCTTCCTCCAACACACACACACACACACACACACGCACAAAGATCTGAAGATGTGTGTTTGTGTGGGACTTATGGCAAGGGAAGATTAGGAGGAGAGTAATGCTCCAATCTGGCCAGTTTCATCCTGCTGGTTCTTCAGTGTGAGGACCCCCGCCTCCCCCTCGATAACCACTACCTACCAGTGAGACATGGCAGGAGAACCATTCCTTCTCAGTGGGCTTATTGTTTGGGCTGATTTGTATTGATGTCACATGGCTACACTCACACTGGAGCCTCTAGTTCCTGGTTGTTCTGTCCATTCGGCTTCGAGGTGACCACACAACCCCTGACTAACCGAATCCCCTGGCTAACCGACCTATTTGGCATACAAATATGATCAGGCGCAGAATTCAATACAGTGCACAGGAGCGGAGTACCTGCCGGTACATATCTTCCCACTGGGCTAGTCAAATCGGGACAGGCAACATCAATAAAATGATACAGGGAGCTTTCTTTTAGCCCTTTCTTTACTGATGAAGCTGTGGAGATAATAGCGAGGGGGCACTGGCTCGATTCCGGAGTTGCCCCCGACGCGGTCAAGGGTATCGGTACAGCCGTGTGGCAGCGGCTCTAAAAATACAGCCGCCCCTGACCGCGTGTTTTTTACCCTGTCCTTCCGGGCTTGGCGCTGTGATAAAAGCCGGGGAGGTAAATATTTCATCGCGAGCGAGAGGCCTAGTGATCTACTCCACCTAATGGAAGCACTCCGCCCTGCTAAAACCGTTGTTGGGTGAACTCCAAGGAACTTCACGGAAGTTTTGAAATGTTACGCAAAGTGCACTGACACGCCGGAGCACCTCCATCTATCCAGAACGAGGATGGGGGGACCTTCGAAGAAGCATAAGAGCCATTTAACCTAAGCACTCCGTGCAATCAGCATCACTTTGTAGCCTCATTAAAGTGGTCAAGGGGGCCATTCTGACTGTATTAAAGGCCCATTCTCTGTTGCTGCATAGACCCCCGACTGACAGCCTTATGCAAATACCACATCCAACTGCGGAAGTAGCCAACCAACCATTGAAATAAAATGGACTGCTTTAAAACGAGCAGCTGCCAGTGTAAAAGGAAGAAGGTGTTTGGCAGCTAATATCCATCCAGTAGCCTGTGGGTCCATTCTAAAATCAGTATTTCATGTAATTTGGTCCCCTTACAGACACTGGCTAATGTGGCTACCCCCAGTCACAAGCTATCAACTGAATGTGCCCATTCACCAATGTGGCTTTGCACCACCAATTGATTGACATGGCAGGGCTTTGGTGACAAACACAACGTTTTTAGGAGCCCTTCACTGTTTAAATTAATATTCAACCACCAATGAAATGTACAAGAAAGCAAAAAAGGCTCAGAAAAAATAAGTTGGCAAAGAAGACTAAAAAAGCTTTTATTCTATTTGAAAGAAGAGGGATGTACATAAGGACCTCTGTGTTATCTTATTATTGTGTCTCATGTGCACCGACTCCCTCTACCCAAAAACACACCCAACTAGTGTTCATCCCCAACAGTAAAGAACCTGTAAACATGTTCCTCTTTAGCACACTGGGTGGCTTCACTCTCTGTCTCCTCTCTAATGCACTAAGTGGATTATCTAATTAGCCGCCATTGTGCACTATGGCACTATTGTGTGTGTGTGTACGAGAGTGTGCATTTGCCTTGCGTGTCCGTGGGAGCGTGTGAGGGTTTGCTGGCAGATAGGAGAGATAGGAGGAGAGACAAAGAGAAGCAGCAGACCAGCTCCCCACTCTCCCCCGCGCCCCCTCCATCTACGACTAAGACTGTTCTCACTGGGCTGCGTCACTCCTACCCGAAACACGACTGGGAGAGGAAAGTGGCGGCGGGGCTGGGAGAGGTGTGCAGGATCCCTGTCTGGAACTATGGGAAGAGGGAGGAGGGGGGGGGCTTTTTCAGATATTACCCCATAAGCCCTTGGCAGTGCTTTGTCCCATCATTCCACTTGCTCCTGCTGTCTGAATGGCAGCGCTTCTCTCCTCAGTATTCCTTCCCTCTGCTGTTTCATGACTGAATCAAACGGCAAAGGAGACCGCCTCATCCCTTGATCTCAAAACGTGTGTTATATTTTTCGGGGGGAGTGGCTGAGCCATGGAGCACTGTTAGAGGGCACGGAGAGGTCACATTCAAATCCAAGTCAGTTTGGAAAGTGGAAAGAAGGAAAGTGAGGCGACACTGTCCAACAGCTCGCATCTGTTAGGAAAAGAGCGTGACGACAGATGAACGCGATGCCATCTGTGCCTGTAGGGCCGTGAGGAAGGGGGGAGGGGGGTTCCTACAGTAGGAGAAACCCACCATGTCACAGGGACGGTGGGGGCCCAGGTATAAATCCTGTCTCTCTCTCCCACTGTGCCCCGCTGCCGTCCCTCGGCGTTAATAGATTGGATATGCCACGCGTCGGCGCGAGGGTTGGCGGGCGTGTCATATTGTGTGTGTGTGTGTTTGCGTGCGTGTGCATGCGTGTGAATGTGTGTGTGTTTAGTTGTCAGATGGTTCTCAGTGTGCAGCGGGGCCTTTGTGTCAGGCAGGTCAGCTGGGGCTTGCATTGGGGGGAGGGGGACACACACGCCCCCCCTGAACCAGCCTCCCCCAAACCCCTCTTCACCCACAGGCACACACAAAGGCTGTTACGGTCTTCATCTTTAATGTATGCCAACATTTTTATTTCATTACAAAATGGATATTAAATTCCCACCGACTTGCAGTATTATAACACAATAAATAAGACATGTGAGAAAAAGTTATGGATATGAGAGATTATGAATCACACCAGCTGGCTGGGGGGTGGATGAGTAATTGAGGAGGACAATAGCAAGCCTCTGACAGACACAGTATGATGATATAATAGAATGATTTGTATATTATACGAAATGACATGATTTGCCAAATGTTGCGGGAGACAAATTATGATCTATTTTCAGTGAGAATAATTTGAATGAAATAGAGGTTCTGAGAGTCAGGGACAGCCCAAAATATTCTTACACATTTTCTTTTTCAGCTATCAGACATCATTTAAATTCTTATTCTCCAGAGCTGATACAACTGCAATGCTGCTCCTCCTTTGTCATTACCGGTGTCAAATAAGGAAATGGAGAAGTTTTGACCTATGCATTAGCTATCATCGATGGGAGGAGAGCTGTGAGGCTAAATGTAATTCTATTGATCACGGACAGATTATAGCCTTGAACCATTGTTGCACTTTTTGCAAAGAGCGGCCGAGGCTCTTTGCTCGCTGCGTGTTGACTTTCAACACATTGATTTCTTTACTAAGCACTTGCAATGGCTACCCCTAAATCAATAGTCGACCATCTGCGAATACCGAGGAGAATATCTATCGGTGCCGTTCCCCGTTGAGCGACTCCGCTCGCTCCGAATGCACCCCTGCCAAAATGAGAATGCATTGATCACATCAGCTCGCCAAAGGTTCCAAGCCCGGCCTACTGTGATCCGTTGTGTCGGTTACAAAGCACCTTGTTTCCTTTACGGCCGGCCTGTCTGGTTTGTCATCTAAACGCCGGCTGTCAACAGCGCCACGGAAAGCCCGTACTCCGCCTGGCCTCGTGTAACCGTGCGTAGTGTAACTCTTGGCCCGCTTCGCACAGCGTGCCAGACAGGGTGGTAAATCAGGGGCCCTAGAGCCCACAGGAACCTCTTCTTGTAAAGAGTAGGCATTTATTTAACACTCCAATATGGTGTGCGGCTGCTCGGGAGGAATAAATCAAGCGGCAGACAAGAGTCCACACAAAGAGAGGCACACTTCAGCCTTACAAAAAAAAGAGAGGAAGGGAGAGGGAAAGCCCCTTTTTTCTCTTCAGTTGGAGAGGTGTTTACTCAGAGTGGGTGCAGGGCGGGGGCGGTTACACAGATAGTTAATGGAGAACCAGGGGGTGGTGGGGATAGGGGCGTACGAGAGGGGTGGGAGGGGGGCGGAGGGGAGCCATTGTGAAGGCTAGGAGTTAATCACTTGAGCGGCACACGCCGGTTCTATGGGAGCACATGTTGTACACTGAGTCCCCCGGGGTGGAGAGGGAGGTGCCGACACCAACACCCCCCCTTCTCCTTCTCCTTCTTCTCCTCCTCCTCATCTTCCTCCTTCCGGACACATACGCAAACACACACCCACACACCCCAAGCCAAATTTACATGCCAGTTATAATGCAAAGCTGGGTCCCCGCCTGGATAAAGCTGACAGGCCCACCCCTTCAGAGCAGTCCTGCATCTTCTTCTGGGTTGAGGTGACGGCGTGGTGTGTTCCCTCGCTGCTGCTGGTTCATTCAGGGACACGCACCGACACGAACATACACACAAACAGTCAGAGAGAGAGAGAGTGGCAGAGAGAAGGATGTCTGCGCTGTGTTTCTAGGATGGGAAGGCTTGATCTGCAGTAGCCTCTCCAGATGGATGTAACGTTTGACCAGGCCGTAAGTAAACCTTTTTTCATTGTGCTTTTCAATTGGAGGGGTTTTGTGGGGGGACTGGGACGTGGAGGGAAGGCGGGATTGAGATGCAGACATGATGGCAGACAGACATGCGGTGATGGGGACAGAGACTGTTTACATCCGTATCAGGGGGCATAGAATATTCCTGCACTGTAAACGAATCATTGCAAAGAGGTTGTCCGTCTAAAATGAGTTTATACCACTGATTACATTAGCCTCCTGAATGACAAAAGAAAAAGCTTTGTTCTGTTGCCCCCTAACAAACACCCTGCTTGGCATCAGGCCAGAGTGAGGCGGCTTTTTACCATGCATACCTTGCTTTGACCATCAGTGAGAAAAACAATATCCAGGGTCGAGAGTGAATAGAAAGACAATGATAACCGTCTGTTGCGCACGCCCCATTGTTGTTACCCTGCCCTGTGTCATACAGCCCCCTCTCACTTCCACCTCTTGCCTCTTGAAACTCCTCACATTTGCATTGTGCTCAAAGCCCCGACCATAAACGGTGACAGCTCTGCGTGTCGTCGTGCCCCGGCGTGGAGAGTGGGATTAGCCACCGACGTTCCCTCGACGTGGTGACAATGGCTGTTATGGCGGGCTGCTTGGCTCGTGCTTTTGTTCCTGCAGGCTATTATACAATGCTGAAAGGCAGGGGACCAGGTGGCTGAGGAGCAGAGGGCAGAGCAGTCATTCCAGAGTGCTGTCTGCCACTGTGTTACCACGGTGGACTCTTTCCCCTGGTGGGTCAGAGATCATTGCCAGCAGCATATGGGTCCCTTGGACTATGTTTGAACGAATGACGGCCAGAGGGCACGCACTGGGTTGAAAGGCTATGTCGACAATGAAAGCCATAAGAAGAAAAAATCAATGTAACAAAGCTTTGGCTCTACTTTGGTCCACATCGAGAGGTGTTTGAAAGAAATGTACTTTGTACTTGCAGGAATTTTGCCTTAGACAAAAAGGCTGATAACCGCTCTGTCAGATTATCTGGAACAAAACAATTGCAGGAAAAACAATGCAGCCAATCTCGGCGATTGTGCAATGAAGGTGCCGAAGTTGTTTGCCGTGCGCTGGGGAACTTTGACGGCAGCCTAATTAGCCGTTAGAAACGAGGAAGGGAAGCAGCTGACGATGGAGCGCTAAGTGTTTCTGGTTTTCCTTGTTGGGTTGGCATTGTGAAAGTAAACACACTTGCTTTAAATAGCCAGGGAAAGGAAACACCAGCTCGAATTGGGAAACTGGGACATGATTTGACAACAAAGGGACAAAAGGAGAAAGGCACAAAGCAGCCAAGATTATACAGCAAACAGCCTACCCTCACAATACTGAATTGCAGGTTTTAGGTGCAGATGTTAGACCACATAGAAAAAGACATGGCATTATCTGCTCACAAAGACTCCATCCTGCCTCCCACTACTGCCATTCTTCAGCTTTTCAAACGCAACTCTCCGGATGCTTTAGAAATCTTTTTTAGTCTAAGTTTGTCTCCGTTCTCTTCCTTGCAGATGAAATCTGTAGTCCTTCCTTATTGGAGAGTGGAGTCCTCTCTTCAATTCTATCCAGACAGCTACCAGCAGGACCTTCCCTCCTTCACATATGCCTGAGGGACCATGGGGAGCGTTGGCAGCCTGATCTCCAACCGCAGCCTTAGCAACAAGCACTGCCAAGCATCTGAATACAAACACAGGAAGGGCCTCCCCCAGAAGAAGGCTGGTCGGGGCTTGGAGGGACTTCTGAAGTACGGCTTCAGCCAGGGGTCCGGCTCTGGTCTCCCCCCTAAAGGCCTGGCCCACTCCAAGTCAGGCCGGAGCGATGACTTCTTCTACATCAAGGTGAGCCACAGGCCCAGACCAAGCCATCTCAGAGGAGGAGCAGCAGATGGCCGCGTTGGCGGTGGAATTGTTGATATGGAGCTTGACAAAGGATTACCACCGAAAATCCCGTCTGGAAAACCAGCTGAGCGGGTAAGGATAAGAAAGGTGAAAGAGGGAGTTTTCCATTTTTCTCTGTCAACCTCAAATCATTACCATCCATAAATCAAGTCTTAATTAACCCGAGGAACATCGGGAATGGTAGGGATGGCAATGTTAAACTGCTGAGAAGGCAAATTGCCCAATTTCAGACAACACACATTACAGGCAGGTAAAAGGGCAGGTTACAAAAATTCCTCCAAAGCAATGTTGAGACTTATTTCTTTGTGTTGTCCAGTCTTTTTCATGCCTTATGGATTAATGACCCAAGAATGCCTTGGTCATCAGAGGGCCGTTCTCTTTAAGCCAACTATATGGCTTATGCAAACATCAACAAGTCCCAACGTCCCATAGGAGGCCAGTTAAGAGGATGAGAGAAGACGAAAGGGAGAGAGTTAGAAAAAGGGAGCACGAAAGAGACCAAGAGAAAGAGAGCGAGAGAGAGAGAGAGAGAGAGAGAGAGAGAGAGAAAAGCCCACTTCCCAGACCAATGAAGTCACCGGGTAGGATTGCTGAGTCCACAAGCCTGCTCCCTCACACTTCAGCAGCGGCCCACATTATTAATATTACAGAGAGGCTATTCATCTTCCTCAGACAGTCCACTGGGGAAATGCAAGGGATGAAGGAGGGCAGGAGGGAGGTAGGACCAGAGGAGGCTGGGTAGCTGGTGACGTTCGCAGACAGCCGCACAGATGGGACACCCAAAGTGTGACCTCAGGTTGAGTTTTCTTTTTTTACTTTGTCTTTTTTTTTGTTTTGTTTTTTTGATCCAACAGAAAAGTTTTGACGAATTGTGCTTGCCTCTGCTGCAAGGCTCTTACTGTCGACTCAGGCCATGGGGTATGGCTTTGGTTAAGGATGCCGCAAGTGCACTCACTGCGGTTAATTTCTAATTCCGTGATGATTTATGGATCAACATCTGCCCGCTTAATCCGTGGCACAACCGCTCATCGAAACCATGGTTTCAAAGGAAAACCTTTGATCTTGATTGGTATAATCTGTCTGTTCCTTTTTTTGTGTTGACCCATAGAGTACTGCACTGATCAAGCCCACTGCTTTTAAGGCAGTTCTCCACAGAAGCACTACTTCTTCAGACACCCTTGAGAGTCTGGACCACATCCTAAGCCCACCGGAGAGGGCCAGGGCAGGGGACCTCGAAGAGAGACGCAAGCAGGACACTTTCTCAGGGACCCTGTCCGACTCGGGGCGTAACTCCATGTCCAGTCTGCCCACCCTCAGCACCAGTGGCAGCCTCAGTGCTTCGGCTGGGCCCCAGAGCAGCTCGGCCCAAAGCCACGCCCCGCTGCCTCACATTCCTCCGTGGACTAACGAGATCAGCCCTTGCTCTAGGACGAAGGGTCTGACCAGCGGAGGGCACCTGCCCAAGGCTAACGGCGATGTGGGCTCGGCCTCCTCCCCTGAGCGGGCCAGCTTTCGGTCAGATAACACGAGGGGTGGCGTGCGCTCACCCCTCACCACGGACGAGTTTCTGATCGAACAGCTGGAGCAACGTCTGCTGGAGAGAGAGACAGAGCTTCAGGAGCTACAGGTGCTAATGCCTCTTCTTAATATACCGATGTCGTGTTATTTAAACGTTTATAACATCTCGCATTGAATCGTGACAACCTTCATCCAATCATCTACTTCTCATGCAGGTGTATAAATGCACTATTGATAGTTTCTGCATATTTCCATTGCTTTAGTCAGTGTTTTAGTGTGTTTGCCAAGTGCTATGTTTAGACGGTGCAAATTAGGTGCTGTGCTTCTTTCTAGGTGAGCTTCGAGGAAAAGGAGTCAGACACCTGCCATCTGTTTGAGGGCCGACAGAGGTACTGCACGGAGGAGCTGGAGGGCCTAAAGCAGCGCTGCTCCTCCAGGCTGCGGCAGGTGTCCCAGCGGGCGACGCAAACCCAGCAGGCCTTACAGCAGCAGGTGAGCCAGCTCCAGGCGGAGAAGGAGAGGCTGGAGGAGGACCTGTCCAGGCTGGCCCACGAGAAGGACTTGGCCCAAGTCCGCCTCAGGTCCTATGAGATGGAGAACACCCAGCTGACGCCCACGCTGGAAGAAACCCAGTGGGAGGTACGTTCGAGGACTCATTTGTGTGTGCCTGAGTGCGTGTGTGAGTGGGTGTGTGCTGTTCATTGCCTGTTTATATGTGTGTCAAAATTGTTTTTACTTTTCTTTCCATCCTTGGGAGGCAATTAATATAAAATTGTCAGAATGTGGGAATACTCCAACCTGGATGTGCACTCTTTTGTCAGAGTGTTATTGAGGAGACGCCGTCACAGAACGCTAAACCTCTGTCACTTTCACACACACTTGTCAGGTGTGCCAGAAGACAGGAGAGATCTCCCTGCTGAAGCAGCAGCTGAGGGACTGCCAGGCCGACGTGGGCCACAAGCTCAATGAGATTGTCAGCCTCAAGGCCGCGCTGAAAGAGACCCGGGCTAAGGTGGAGGCCCTGGAGAAGCAGAACAAGGAAGACCAGGACAAGATCCACGCTCGCACAGTAGATGTCGAGGTGCGTTAAGCTAATGGCGTTTTGTTTAAATGACAACAACATCATGCAGATTGACAGAGTAGATTACCAGTAATTAAGAAAGGGGGCCCCTGGTATTGTTTGTATTTTTCACATGGATGTATTCTACGTCATTCATAGGTGTGCCAAAACGAACTCCAGCGCAAAAAGAATGAAGCACACCTGCTAAGGGAGAAGGTGGGGAAGCTGGAGGAAGACATCCAGGCCATGAAACAGGATCTGGTGAAGGCTAAAGAACAGAGGCAGCAGCATAGCATGACGTGCCAGGCCCAGGCACAGGCTCAGGTGAGGCTAGGCCAGGCGTCACTCCCACTCCACGGTCAGACTGAGGAGAACCAGAGCCCCACCACCAAAGAACCACTCCAAAAGGAGGTGGATAGACTCAAAGGTCAGCTCAGGGAGGAAAGGGAGGCCCAAAAGCGTTTGGCCCATAGCTTTGAGAAGGAGAAGCAGACATGGAACAAGGAGAAGAGCCGAGTCATCAAGTACCAGAAGCAACTTCAGATGAACTACCTACAAATGCACAAGAAGAACAAGGATCTAGAGAGGATCTTGCAAGAGCTGACTGCTGAGATGGAGGGCCGTCCAGAGCAGGAAATGGAGCTCTGTAGCTCAGGATTAACCTATGAAGACATTTTAGCCACTGAGATTTGAAGGGGTTAAAAAATTTCCCAGCAGTGTGTGAAAATCTACATTTGACTGTACAAAAATGATTTGGGTAAAAGTGGTTTAATATTTATTTTGAGAATACAATGATATTGATTAAATATGAAGATAGGGCGGCTGTCGCTCAGGAGGTAGATTGGGTTGTTCACTGATCCACGGCTTGGCGGTTTGGTCCCCAGCTCCTCCTGTCCATGTGTCAAAGTGTCCTAGAGCAAGACACTGAACCCTGATGTGCTCCCGATGTTGAGACACGAAGCCCCTTGCATGCCAGCTTTGCCACCATCGGTGTGTGAGTGAATGGGTGAATGAGAGGCAACATTGTAAAGTGCTTTGTTCCATTCCGGTTGAAAAGCTCTGCACAAATGCAGTCAATTTACCATGTAAAAAGAGAGAGCTATTCAATGTGCCTTTTGGTATTGCAACTGGCCATAGGATCTTTGGATCTACAATATATGTCATGAAACAGTTGGTGTGTCAGTGCTCTGTTTCAAACAGCAGTAGATACTGCCTTTCGCATAGTAGACGATCACTTAATAACTATTGTTTGTTCATAGGTTGGTTCACACACTTAACATAATTTCTTCTGTGTATTTTGTGATTTTTTTTAAACTGTTCACAATTTCACCAATGTGTAAAATAGCATATATTGCTATACATTTCTTAGCAGTAAACTTGAGTAATTTTACCACATGAACCAAGGAATACCAACAGTTACACCATCAGTTATTCAGTGAGCATCAATTGTCTAGATGTATATTCAGTTTTCATTTAGAAGAAAATGAAAATAAATGCTGTATTTATTTGAATATGAGCAACAGAGGCCAAACCAATTCCTGCTGAGTCAAAAGGAATAGACACAATTGAACCTTTTCAGACTGTATTGTGCTTACACTGTTAAAGTAAAGGGAACACACACAGTAATAAAATGTGGCACAGATAGTCACAGAAAAACGTTGTTTTTCAGGTCACTTAGTAATATTAAACTGACTGGATGTCACGGGTCACTTGGTATATTTATAACACTGCTGTCAACATGACAAAAATAAAGGTTTTTGAAATATTAACAAAAAAACTATATTGTCTGGTTGTTCATTACTTCTCCTTATTAAAACCAACTCATTGCTAATAACCTGACCAAAGAATATTTCACTTTACTTCAAATTACACGAGCTTGAGCCTTTTGTGTTGATATTACCCATCCTACATTCCAGCCCATTTGCTCTTTCATAACTAGACTGATTGTCAAAATCAAGAAATGAAATCAAATTAGGCACCATTGTTGGGCTGTGAATAGCACAATACTCCCACCAAGCTGAGAATAACAAGTCTAAATGGTGCGTCATTAGAGGCATTATCAGATCTGCTTGGCATGCAAGTTTGCCAGTCAAGGGAAATTACAGACTGGGATCACTGGAGAGCAATAAGCGACAAATATGCAGAAGAACAGCAGCCACCACACATCACCTCCCATCATAAAGCCAACATAATACTGCGTTGTAGAAATCTGACAAGGAAACCTATGAAAGTTTTCAACGACATGAGACAGAATCACAGTCCAACCAACATGCTTTTTCTGTCTCAGTGCTTTCAGCAGATCTCTGGTTCCGCAAATTAAAAGGTACTGGGATGGTTTGATTGCAGTGCCATCTGCCATTTTTAAACAGTCAATAAAAATAATCCAACAAGAATAAAAATAAGCTTATTAAATCAATAACGCCGCGCTCACCCGGACAACAGCTGACCACAAAGATGTTGGCTGTCCAGCAGGTGTGCAAATGATTGGACAGCAGTTAGGCAGACGTCTAAGGAGATAGGGTGATAATACAGCCATATCCTGCTGGGATTCTGATGAGCCGCCAACATTCAAGCACAAAGGAGTCTGAATTCATTAACCAAGGGAAGCATGTGCCACATGCAGATCAACTATGATTATAGATCCTTTTTCAAAAGGATATCTCATCTTATATGCGTAAACATCAACTAATATGGGTAGCTGTAACTGCTGTTCACACACCTACAAGCTACACCCCATTCTCCACCTACTTTTGATCTGTTGTTTGGTATCTGGCAGGTGGAATCAGTAGATATCTGCTCCCTTCCCATGGTTGTTCATTGAGCATTTGCTATACAGGCTTGGGTGGGGAGCATCCAGAGCAGCATATCCTTCACGCTAACATTCAAATTTTAGGCCACTCAATGGAACAATGTATTTACATTCCTATTTTCTATGTATACTATATTCAAACACAAATAGATATAACACAAATTGAGTTCACTGCATAGAGCATAGCCTAATTGTTAGGAATACTAACACCCTCAATAAATCATAGCAACACTATTTATTACCAAATTCATAATCAAGTCATGTAGCCGGTGTTTTTTGTTTTGTTAGTTCAGTCCAGTATAGCTAGCATTGACAGTCTGTGTAATATCTGTGGCAGCTCCAGGCCACAGTAAACAAAGTAATTGGGGAGGGAGTCCCACAGGGTCCCACTCTGCCTCAGCCTGTGCTGCCGACTGGCTTCAATGGTCATGGAGGTGGGGTGTGGGGTTTGCAGGAAAGAGGGAGCCAGGCTCTTTTGTTGAGGAACTGCAGTCTAGGGGGACTTGCTGGTTGGCTAGGAAACCATCTGGTCTTTACTTCCCGCTCCTGAGCCCACCATTGCATATCCCCAAGGCTATTTCAATGAGGGTGTCAAATGCAACTCATGCAGGGCTGTGCAAATGCCATTTTAAGCCCTTATGTCTTCAATGAGTTAATTAGCTTTATCTCTCGGTCAACGGACCTCGAGTTATATTTCTCCTTTCATGTTTTTGGGGCAACACTTATTATTCTAGCCATGTAGTGTGCGACTAGCAGACTTGTTATGTATTGGTGTAAATTAAGGTTGAAAATTTTAATTTAAACGAATAAATGCAAAGATTTGTGTTTCAAAACAATGTTTCATAAATGAATACAAATGTTTAAAATAGTAATTAAGCTGTATGTACATTTTTGCCAAACCATAAGTATTTTTGTAAACCTTGTCTTTGACGCACAACAAAGAGTCAATGCCCCTGAAAATATAATCCCAATCTGGAAAATGTATGTCTGCTTTAAAACTTTGATTGTAAACCTAACTTCACAATGCCAATGATTTTGGCAATGGCAACTAACATCCTTACTAAAGGAGCACACACCTGACTTAATTCTGGAGCTAAGCATGGCAATAACACAAACATACCATGCCAAAGTGGATACCATACCTGCTGAATAATTTAATACAATGTTTTGATTACATACATAATGGCAATGATGCTGATGCTTTGAATGTCAGGTACACAAATCTTTTTCATTATCAAAGTGAAATGCCTACAAACGGAAGAAAACACATACAATGCATTAGACCTAGAAAATAGGTTCATTAGATTTACTGTTAGTAATTCACAAGAGAAGTAAGTGCAATGTAATGTAATGTAAAGCTAAACATTGAACATAATGGGCGCAAAAAATAAGTATATGTCAGCGCTCTACACTAACCCTATTGACAGAGACAAAATGATCGTATCCTGCTGTGATGATAAAACGCAAGTGGGTTGCGCTGATGCCATTTAGCTGAAATGAAATAAGAAAACAGCATACAGGTGGGCAAAGTGAGACAGATTTAGTAGAGACATAGATTTATTAATGAAAACTTTCGGAGAATCACGCAAGTTACTCACAGGAATGTCATTTGATTGAAGACCCCCCTCTATGTTTTCAAATTCTGAAACAATTTGAATAGAATTGATTAACAAATGGCTATAATATATAGGAAAATAAACTATTAAAACTAAAATGTATGTAGAAAGGCACACAATGTTTCACATGCTAAATTGTTTATTTATACTTAGTAACTATACCTAACTATTTCTGGTTAATTAAGTGTATTCGAATGGTGGAAGTAAAAAGAAAGAAACATAAGCGTACACAATTTAGTGTAACTTACAGTGCTGTGCAAATGTTTTAAGCAGGTGTGAAGTCTTTCAAATAAAAACAAAACAAAAAAACACCTACAAATATACATACGTATAAATATATATATATATATACATATATATAATTGTAAATATGTTCTCACAATTCATAAAACACAAAGTGAGGGAAAAGCAAATATGTTTCAAATCAATATTTGGTGTGACCACACTTCGCCTTCAAAACAGCAACACCTGGCTAAAAAGTATGCACAGAACTGTACATATGATTGAAGACTAAGAGCAATGTTCCAAGTCCAATTGTAACAACAACAAAAAACAGACAAAAAATGTCCCGCAAAAACTAAACCAGCTGGTCAAAAAAACACTGTATTGTTTACCTTTTTCTGCAACACACACAAAATCGGATGCATCAGTTGAGCTGGTCTTTTCGATTTTTAATCTTTTGACTGAAAATCAAATCAATAAAATAATTTTTAAAAACAAACATTACTTGAATTGTCTTAAGAACTTATCTTAAACGTATCTTATCTTAAACTAAAGTAAGGCTATAGTTCGACTAGTTTGTTTGGCTGAAAAAAACCCTCCATGGGATGCTGCAGATAAATTACGCATGTTCTCAATATTACAGACACAGTGCCTATCAAGTAACTACTTGATAGTATTGTACAACTACTTATTTGGTTCCGCAAACTTAATTTTAAAGTAACCTTTTCTGAACTTTACCGTTATGACTGTGCATTGTCAACAGATCAATTTTCATAGGTTCAGCCAAGCGGATGATGAACTCTTGGGGAAACATTCCAGTAGATACCCAAAATGTTTCAGCTTTTCTGGAAAGGAAACGATGAAAAAGATTGACATGAAGAAAGCCATGAGCCCCAGCTAAGGGAGTTCAGTATTCTGTTTGTTCCCTTTCTAGTAGTACTACTTCTACTAGTTACCTACTAGACGGTATTAGCCACTCACCCGTCAATTATGTTCTCTGGTGGGTGATTTTCATCACTGGAAGTTGCTAAGACAACCTGTGCTCCTAAAGACTTTAGCGCAGTTTCTATCATCTTTAGAAAGACGTCTGAACGCAATGAAAACTAGATTACAACGTAAAGTTAACTATGTTGCGTAAATTAGCTGGATACCTACTCACTAGCTAGCAGAAAAGCGCCAGCCTTAATCACAAACATCAAGCCCTCGTTGTCGTTGCCAAGCCAACCAATCATTTTGTCGCTGACTTTTCTCGTCATCTATTTTTAACGTCAGCATTGCACGTTGTTTAGCAGGCTACTACAGTACAGTCAGCATCTGGCTACCACCGTCTTTATGGCAAATGGGTGCAAAGACGTGCTTTTCGCTCGGGGAACTGGACACGTATGTTGCACCTAACTTTAAGTATTACTTGGCGGTATCAGCATATGACGTATGTGACCTTCTGAATGCGATATTTTTCACATTAAGTAGCTGCTTACCTGCTAATCGCAAAACTTGCTAGCTAGCTTTACGTGGTGCCGCTAGCTGACGCACAATAACTATAAAAAATGTTTCTTTACGAAACAGCATAAGGTAGATCGACCGCCCTTTATTTGTTTTAACGTTTTCTATTACAATTTATCAGTATCCTGCTCTTGCATCTATTTACCTGTCAGTTTGAAAGAGGGCTTTCAAATGCTTATTGTCGATGGTATTCAATTTTCGTTTCTCCTGGCTGAGGCTTGTGATTTACTTAGCCCCCAGATAAAGTCTTTCAACGTGAAAAAGTATAAATTGCAACTGACGTTAACAGCATAATCTCTCCCCCTTAAACCCTACCTCCAGAGTGACGATTCTGATATATGGGACGACACAGCACTGATAAAGGCTTACGACAAAGCAGTGGCATCTTTCAAGGTGGTACTAGCGATGTCCAATAATTTAGCCCCATAAAATATTCCTCACAAAGCAACCAACTGAGTAGCCCTTATCAGGATTCAAAGAGAACGCTTTTACGATTCCCAAATCAATGCAACAAGCTTCTGTTTCTTCAATTAAATTACTTGCTTTTCCTGTCACTGGGCTTATCGCAGGAAAGAACTTAACATTACTAATGCTGCCCATTTAAAGTCCTGATAAGGGTTGTTTATTGAGTTCCTTGGTGCTTTATGTTGGTCACTATACTGCAGAATTCTGTTCTCCATTCTGTCTTCACTGAATTTTTCATACTGTTTTCGAATCACTGCTGTGGACACCCAGACTGCCCTGAAGGGTGAGGATGATTCCCAGACCTCTGAAAAAGAGAGCCTTGGGAAGAAACGCAAAAACAACAAAAAGAACCGAAGCCGGAAAAAAAGCAACTCATCTCCAGACAAAGAGGTAGGCATGTAAATAGTGACATAGTGTAGTGTGCCATTTAATGCAGTTATTACCAGTACGTTCATGAACTTAGCTTTGGAATCATGTGCTTGTTATTATCTTGCAGTGGCAAGTGGGCGACTCATGCTGTGCCTACTGGACCGAGGATGGAAACCTCTATGCAGCCAACATCTCTTCCATAGACAAAGAGAGGGGCACATGTATAGTTGTATTCACTGACTATGGCAATGAGGAGGAACAGAGTCTACAGGACCTTCTGCCAGAGAGCTCGGTATTTGAAGAGGCGGTACAAAAGGTACGTACGTTGTAAAATAAAAGAAAGAAAAAAACCGTTAACGACATCAGAGTATACTGAGATAAACCCAATGATGTGTCCAAATATTATTTGTTGCGTGAAGGACTGGGGTGGTCCAGCGAGATCTTAATATGTTTGGTTTATTGTGTTTAATGCAGGCAAGCAAAGCAGAATCTTCAACAGAGGAAAGCGACAGGTCGTTCGCACCTCCCCCACACAGTCATCAGTCACGCTCCAAGTCTAAGTCTCCCAGAGCGCCCGCTATGTGGGCTCCTGGGGTCCCAGGGTTCCCTCCCAGCCCACCTCGAATGCCTGATGCCAAAAAGGTATGAATGCTTATGAAAGCTTAGTACCCCTCAACGGTCTGCCATGTGAGATTACAAATAGAATGTCGATGACAGTTTTTTCCCTCAGGCCATCAGGTTTCTCAACCAGTAACATTAACCCCAGGGATCACATTGATCACACAACTCTCATATGTATGCTCACTCCCTATCTACTCAAATCTACAAAGTAATATTTAAATATTTTGCAAAGACTTCGAAAGCATGTAATCCCACAAAAGTTTGTAAAACTTAAATCAGCTGTGAACACAGCAGTTGCCCCACCATTGCATACCTCGACCAGAGGTTTTGACTGGGGGACAAGTGGTGTCTTTGGATATTAGAATAAGCAGCACAATGTAAAGTCTTTTCAATAGATGAAAGGTTATAATTTAAGACACACATGCTTGAATTATAAAGGATATTAGGATCAGACTTGGAGCTCTACATATAATAATAATGATGCTTTTCACGTGAAAACAGAACTTGGTAAGTCAGCTTTTTTTTTCTCTTTTCTCTCCTCTGATAAATGGAACAATATTTAACAGGAATTTAAATTAGAGCAGTTTGTTTCTGTTGAACAATCTACATTTTTATTGCAGAATTTGGCAGTTGAGTGTTCTTGTTTGTCCTTTTTACTTAAATAATGTATTGTATTGTAAATATTGTAACACATGCTTGTTCATTTGCTAATTTTCATTTACTAATTTGTTGTTGTAATTGATGTATTCTGCCATTAAACCTAGTGCTGGCAATTAGACTTGGTCTAGACTAGGTCTGATTCAATTACCCCTGTATAAACAAAATAAAAATAAAGAAATATAAGAAGAGCAGAGAACTGTAATAGTTCAGTTGAACAATCGTAACCAAAAGAAAAACTCACAAAGTGTAAATAGGTAAGGACATACCATGACGGAGAGGAGTTTCCCATAGGTCAGGTGAGCCGGGACATGGTCTGGCTTAGCCCTGAGGGACTCCCTGTACCAGTAAGCTGCCTCCTCAAGCCTGTTCAGCCTCATGTAGGCCTCTCCTACAAGACAAAGTTACACCTTTATGTAGGAAACAATGACATTGACTCTGAGGTGAAGTTGTGCTGAAAAACTAATTATCTAACAGTTAGCACTGACATTATTTTACTTAACTAGACCTTGTGATAACAATATCTTACAGGCCTCTGAAGAAAATAACAGGCAAGAAGGTTATGCAAAACAGGCAGGGAAGAAAAGCTGTATTATTTCTTTCCCTGCATGTGTGATTACTGTAATTAATGCACATCACCACATTGAAACACTCTGTCATCTAGATATACCGTGATATTATGAAAAACACTTCCTTCCACCAGGCCAAACAAGCTACTCCCTTCCTGAGCTGTTCCCCAATCTCTTTTCCTCAAGTTATTAGATGTGGGGATATGGGTGTATCGTAATGCTGTAGGATAAGATTTATGTTAATAATATTAGTTTTGAATTCAAGCCTCTAACTTAAATGTTAGATCTCTAAATCACTTCAACAATTAAAATGTTGAAGTGGGACGCAAACATTCTTTAAATTCTTCACAAATCAATTATTGCAACTTTAAATTCAACCAAACGACTTAACTCACCCATCATATTAAAAAGACTTTGCGGTGCAAACTGTCCTGGCATCTTCTGTATAGCTTCCTTATAGACAGACAAGGCTTCCTGTGATGACCATCAGCACAGGTAAAAAGTTAGTTGGCGCTGTGACATAATTTTATTATAATTTCCATGATTTTAATTTTATATCATTTTATTATTCAATACCTACTTTTATACAGGGATGGGTAATTAAGTACATGAAACAGTTACTCCAAGTGAGATAAGTTGGTCTAAATAT
>JAVQJS010044866.1:0-11587 GCA_036024795.1 Galaxias rostratus | reverse complement strand
CCCCTCACTGGCAGTTCCCTTTTCTCTCTTTCTGGCTTTGTCTTGCTCTAGTAACACGCATGCCGCAGAGGTTCCGCTCACAGAGGCGGTAGTAGCACAGCGGACAGAGGTCTTATTTGTGTCATAGCTGCACAGTGCTTAGCCACGTGCGCTGGGTCTGCATGATCTCCCACGTTCCATAAATCTATAAGCTTCCATGGGTGTGGAGAGGGCAGAAAGCTGGAGGGACTGAAGACCTGGTGTGGCCACTGATGTGGTTGTCCCCTGACACTTCTATCTTCTGGCCTGCTGTTCCTGAACCTCACACACCTTATGCTTCACACTTGTGTCTGTGTGTGTGTGTGTGTCACACACACACACACACACACACACACACACACACACACACACACACACCACGCCTCCGCGGTCCCGTACCAAAGCCGTCAAGCACCGTATGGCCATTTAATCCAGCAGACAGTTGAGATCAGGGGAGATAGGGGGTGAATTGTGTCGGCCGTGGAGCGATTATGCCCCTTTGTGCCACTCTGGCTAAGGAGATAACCAGGGGATGTGGATAAAGCATGTATTAGGCCTGGACCAGGAGGCCAGCCAGGAGGACTCTGCGGAAACCTACTGATGGAATTCTGATCCTTAGATTTCCTTGTTAGGCACAACTAAAGGAAATGTAATTCCGAAGCTTTCCTGTCCGTGGAGGCATTAGTCAGCTGCGAGCTCCTCTCTGGTCATGCCAAAGTCCTTTTAGCGTTCATGCGTGTGGTACATCATAAGTTCAACGCTGAACACACCTAGCATACCCAGACAGCCAGGGAATGGAGACAATAGATATGGATGGATCACAAACCACCGCCGTGCATCCAACTGTGGATGTGACGTCCTCGACACTGTATGTGCGGATGCAACGTTGAGAGCCCAAAGTAAAGGCTGTTCTCATCGGTTTCACCATGGGGACTCCAAACGACCATACGCTGCGTCGTATCCCGTCCAATGGGTGTTTGGCTTGTAAGCTGTGGGAAACGCTCCTGGCTAAGCTCACACCATGGTTCCTCTTATTGCATGAAACTGGATTAATGGCAAACAAAGCTATTTATTCCGAGGTAATTTCCAACAGGGGGTTTACCGGGAGAACCTGGAGTGCACTTAGGAGGAAGAACATGAACTAATCAACTTGAGAGCGACCTTCAGGAATAAGTAATAAGCTTACAGTAAAGTCTCTAATCAAACACATTACAGCACATTAAAAGGGGTAATGCTTGGTAGTGCCTTCCAAATCCTCCCAGGTTGGAGCGCTGTGTCGCCGTAACATTACCCCAGAGACACGGAGGAGGACCTGCCCTGCACCTTCGTCAACACGGGCCCCCTGCCCCGGCGGTGTGCGGAGCGGGCGGGTCGGAACGCACACGCGCCGTCCCAGGGACGGGCCGACGTGGTCTGCCTACCTGTGTGTTCCGCGATGGTGCTGAGGTGAGTCGCGGGCTGGCCCTCGGGCATGCCGTGCTGTCTGGTGTGGTGCAGATTGGAGATGATTGTGGAGAGGTCACTGTCACGACTGGAACACACACACACACACACAGCAGGAGAAAAACTGTGTCAGGTATGGTAGCTCACACATATTCACACGTCTTACAAACTGACATACAGCACACAAATGTACAACAACAAAAACGCTCCCTCAAAAAAGGCAAAAACTGTTTATAGCCACTTTATTGGTGATATGGCTTCTGTGCTGGACCATAGACCAATAAACCGTCGTTTCAGACATAGAGTATACTGTCCCTATAGCTTTAGAGTGTGTAATAGACCATGACAGAACACGGCACACAGCAGTTTTGCCTATCATCCCTGCTCATCTTTAAATGAAGATGCATTCATCAACAAAGTCACCACTCATAAGTACTGTGTCAGCTTAAAGTGTGAATATGATATGAGGTCATCAATTTTGAAAAGAGGGAAGTTTGAAACAAAAAAAGTATAAATAAGAAAGGTACTATTTAAAATATCTGTAGTGTGTATTTTGGCGTCAGCCTACATTCAATTATGTTAGCATAAGCAATATAATTCCAGAATGACTGCCTACGATCAACAAATATAAAGCCTGAAATATTTTGGCATCTGACAAACTGTTGTGACAATCCTGTATGCTTCATACACAGTCAAATATATAAATATAACGTTGTTCTAAAACATAGAAGCTCAAAATGACACCACACAAATTCATCAATAAGTATAAGTGTTCATTTCTGTCCTCTTGGCAATTGATCATGGGGTTAGCTGGCTAAGCTCCGGGTCACCAAATGCGTCCCTCCCAGCGACACCCAGCCTTTTCCCTCCAGCAGCCCGCAGCCAAAACTGAGATGTGCAAGGAGAGCGAGGGAAAGGAGGGAGTGGGGAGGGGGGGGGGGGGGGGGCTTAAAGATTAGAGACTGGATCTGCTACTGCCCTGCACAATGCCCACGCAACTCCCTCTCCAACCTCCATACGCAAGCCAAACCAAACAACTGTGTCATGGAGGTATTTCAATGCAATCTGATTACTAGCCTGATCGCATTAAAGGGCATAATGATGGAAAATAGGAGCTTAGCGATGGGAAACAATATCACAGGCATATTTGACGCTTTCAGACACTCTATAATGGTCAGGAGCGTAAATAATGGGGGAAGCTAACATTTTGACATTGTTTTGAGTCTAATATGCAGTTAGGCCTGTATTTTAGATGAGTCTCCTTAAAACGTAGCTCGTGTTACCTCCTGTGTTGATCATAGCCACAACAACTCCGAACCAAAGAACCCACTCAGAACCACAAGGAGACGTTCCAGGCAAACTCCTCCAGTTGATACCAAAACTGCTCCGTGTTGTCTTATCTTCTCCTCCCAATAAAGGGTAAGCTAGAAATCAAATTGTTTCCGCGATCTGGGAGTTTCTACTCCCTTTTTAGCCCACTGTCACCGTCCCTGATGGGCAGGAAGGAGCTCCAGGTGGGGGCTGCCGGAGCAGGGGCCTGTTAGCGGTTCTGTCTCAGCACCACTGTGACGAGGACACCCTGTCTGTGGCTGCAGTCTCTGGGCTTTACAGCCCCGTGATTACAGGCTCTGGGCGTATAATGTGAGGCTGTCGTCCGTCCGCCCGCCCGCCTGCCCGCCCGCCACAGTGTTTTCCGACGGCGGCAGAACAGATGCGGGGGACGCCAGCGCCAGATGGGGGACATGGCGGTTGGACGGTCCCCGTGGTGTCAGTCACTGGGATGCTGTGACTCAAGACTCAGAAAAAAAAACAGAAACCAGAGGGGAAAGGTCGCGTCTGGTCGCTTAGCCAGAGAAGCCGTCTTTTAGTCATGTCTGGCAACAGCCAGAAATAGAAACAGAACATGCTATAGAAGGAGAGGCATTGGTTCAGCGTGGACACCCTTTCATTGTAGCACCTTTGTTGTAGTCAGTCTGCTTAAATGAGACATCACCTCAATTATATTAGCGGCGTAGATTCACTTATCAACAAGGCCAACAATTAACATCCAGAATCTACAAAGTGCCTGTGGTTCCCTCTCTCCTGCCATCATTTAAAATGATCAGCCTGGGGTTGCCATCCTGAACTTCTCAGCGAGGCCGTGTAGGTTATTATCCCAGGTTAAGTATCCCTGCGCTAAGCTGTGACGAGCTAGGGGCATCCTTAGAAGGGTAATTAGCACACTTTTCCTCGGCTGTCCTGACATGCCCTGGCTAACTAGGCCCAGGTCCTTCTATCCTCGCCTCTCCCACACAGCCGGGGAAGGTCATAATCTGGCCTTAGAGGGAGGGAGGGAGGGAGGGAGGGAAAGATGGGTGTTTAAGACCTTGGCGCCTGACTCAGCATTGCCTAACACCGGGGGAAGTTGGGAGGCAGACCTCGGGGAGAAGGGGAGGTAGGACGGTTAAGAAGGACATGAGCTGCTTCCGAGGTGCATGCCGTACACAATCATCTCATCCTACGCTCATCCCTAAAGTGTTCAACCCCTCCCGCCTCTCTCTTCATTATCTCATGCTTCCATAGGACTCCATGACCCAGATACATGCTAACTCATACAACGTGCTTAAATCCGGCCAGTTTGTGATCTGTATGTTTGGGATGCATAACTGGTGAACATAACCTATTGAGAGTTTTTATAAATAAATCCCGGATACATTATTTATGACAACCTGTTACCCAATGATATTAATAATTGTTGGTTCATCAATTTGGTAATGAAGTTATTCTTTGAGAGAAAAACATGTCTCTGATTTACTGTACACACGTCATTATAATCTGTGATTGTTAACGTTCACTGTTATTAAATTAACTTGTTTTAAATTTAATTGTATTTACTACCTTTTGAATATACAGTATTCAATTAATAATGTGGGTTACGAAATGTTATGTACATTCCCTAGATATACAATCTCAATCTACAAATGTTCATGAATGTATTGTTTATTTTTTTTAAACCTACAAAATACATACTGTAAATGGCTTGATTGCAACTTGTAATCAACTGCATTGCCTATAATTAGCACTAGCATACTTAATGATACACATTTTGTGTGATTGTAATACATTTGCAGGTGCATTTCATTTATTCCTATTTACAGTAAAGATGTATACCAATCAAATTCCACGCACCAATATCTATCTGAAATACTGCCCTTGCCCTCCAGCTATGTGACTTGGAGCTGTAGCGCAAACTCACAAATATGTGTGTCCTAGAGCTAATCCTATTTCACTCCCCTCCCATGAGCCTCTAGCTGCACATCCCAGCTATGCGGGCCTATAAGGTCTCAACTGGCCTATTATGGGATGATTTTTTGCAAGCAATTCCTTCTTTCCATATGATCAGTATGCCATTGCTCCACACACATATCATGAATAACAAACTTTCTAAAACGTTCAGATTTATTATTTAAAGGTTGGCACATAGTGTATAAATCATCTCATGGCTTACTCATAATCTAATACTTTTTATAGAATGGTTGCCGGGACATTTTGAAAGAGATTATTAGAAAGTATAATTCCGGCCACAATTAAAAGCAGTATAGAGAAGGCAGGCGGTGAGTGTGTTTTCCAGGCTCTGGCGCTTCACCATTTCAACACGAGTCACTATATGTGGTTTTCCGAACGGCATGAGAGCAAAACGACTGTGAACGCCCCCTCGGTGTCCCGCCGAGATGCCGGCTAAGGTGGCAGATCGGCAGGGCACTGCCTGAGATGGCACAAACTGGCAGCCTGTGCCACCCCGACACTGTGTCTGACACCACGACTGGGAAAGTGCTGACAGACCGACACGAGAAGCAGAGGGTGGGGACAGCTGCCATGGTGGGAGACAGAGAGGGCCATGCAGGTGGAGAGAAGGAGGGGGAGCTTGTGAAAAGGGGGAGCGAGAGCGAGAGAGAGTGTGAGTGAGAGAGTCAAAGAAAAAGAGAAAAACCTGCATGAAACATCTGTTGCCTGCAAGGATAGAGAGCACACTCTTTCGACCTCAAGGGAACAGACAGATGGCACAGTCTATGTCTGCCTGCAGCCTGCACAAGTGGTTCAGAGCCCTGACTCTAGCAATGTAGAAATTCCCCCCCAATTTGCAATACAGGGCCAACAGAGATATTCACGGGGGTCAGTACTGGTATGAATAAATTATGTAAAAATTATTTTCAACACAACCATGTGAGCCAAAATGAATGGTAAACCTGCATTTAATATCTTGCATAACCTCCCTTTGCAAAAAAACATCACTGCCTGTAAAATAAAATATGGTTGGAGAATACAGGAGACATACAGGTCACCATTCTTCTTCACAGAACCCCCCCCCCCCTCCCCCCTCCATGATCATCCAGGGTCCTAGGTCCTCTCATGTGACCTCTCCTCTTCAGCTCAGCCCACAAGTGTTCTATTGGGTTTGGGTCAGGGGATGGAGAAAGCCATGGAACCGGCTTGAGTTTGTGTTCAGTTAACAATTTTTGCTTTGGCTTGGACATATGTTTTGGATTATTTCCCTGCTGAAAGATCCAACAACAAACGAGTTTCAGTGTCTTGGCAGGGGCAGCCAGATTCAGATTGAACGTTTCCTGGTATTTCACAGAGTTCACAAGGTCATGTACCCTAACAAGGCTTCCTAGGGCCTTTGGAGGAAAAATATCCCCAACAACATCTCAGAACCTCCACCGTACCTAACAGTGGGGAAAGGTCATTTTCCATCTGTCCATCTAGTGTTTTAACTCGTACGACTCACCCACATGTTCTTTTATTTCATCTGACAATAGAACACAAGTTCCAGAAATGTGTAGCAAACTCCAAGTGCTCACATTTGTGGTGAAATTAGATTAAAGGCTTATTCTGGCATACCTTCCAAATCATTTGATGGCATGGAGGTGGCAACTAATGGTAGCTTTGGAGACCCGGTAACCCTAAGATGTTCCTTTCCTCTATAATTCTCCAACGGCGATCCTTGGGGGGTTGATTTAGCCTCTATTACCATCCTCCTGGCTGTGTGTTGGAAGCTAAATAAACTTGGGTCCTCGTCCAGGCATGGGTGTAACCGTTCCAGTTGCTTTATTGCCCTGACAGTTGATATGGCCATTTTCAGTAGCTCTCTTTTATAGCCTGACTTATGAAGCTCAACACACTACTCCCTCATTTGATTTGTGTGTTCTCTTATCTTCCCCATGTTGATGTAAAATAAAGGCATGCAAATTTACTTTATTGATCACAAAGATTTGACTAATGCTATCGAAAATACTTTCAAAATTCATGAACTCATCCATGAATTATATTAGTATTGTTAAGCATTTTTGTGTGTACTCAAACTCCCAGCTGGAAATTGGATAAACTAACTGAACTGAACCAAAGTACAAGTCGTTGACATTTTGTTTATTATATGAATTGAATGTGAATACATTTTTTGAGAAATTACCAGTAATTAGCCTTAAACGAAATAGATATTTTTAGAGGTAGTTTCTAAACGTATTTTAGACACGTCAACTTACTCCCACCGTTTCTGCCAGCCCAAATGCGATTGTGAGCAGCGCTAAGCTATGGCCTTTTTCTAAAGCTGTAGAATGTTGGGGCCTCCTTAAGTGTTCAAAGGTTTTTTGACAAATTCAATAATGAACCTTCTATTTAGGAAACAATTATACAAATAGAAAGGCAATGAGTTTCACCATTTATTTATTGCAAAATATCCATTATTATGCGCAAAATAACAATTCCTGTCAAAGTGGGACATATGATGTTAATTCTGGCGAAATGAAAGGGCAACAACACGGCCAAATTAAACTAAAACGGATAAACTGACCATTTATTTGTGTGGATTAACATTCACTAAATAGTAAAAGTACGATGACTGAAGTGTATATTTACCTGAATTAAACAAACGTGTGAAAACGGGTTGGATCTGCTCACTGATGTGAGGTTGATAAGGCAGCAGAGTAAGAACAGTACCAAAAAATTATAATATTAAGTACCGCAGATTACCAGGTTGAGATTTTGTTTTATTTTACTGGACCAGAAAACAACTGCTGAATTTAGTTTACTATATCACACAATTAAAACACGGTTTAAGGTGCATTTTTGTATTATTATAAAGTCTTTCATATTAGAGGTGCCTTTTATGTTTCTGATTTGTGTTCACACAAGGAAGGGATGAGAACAAATGTAAGCATGATATTGTTACTATCAAAGTTTAATCATTATATTGGTAATTTAGCATACACTTCACTATGTTTATTGTGATGATCCCCCTTTCTGCAGCTATTATGCTAAATCTACATTACGTAGTCCTTTTCCTTGACAGCTCTGTGGTTAACCTGCGTTCAAGCTCCACCTGGCCCAAGGAGCCTTTCTGTGAGGGGTTTCAATGTTCTCCCTGTGTTTGTGTTGGTTTCCTCCGGGTACTCCGGTTTCCTCTTGCCATTGAAAGAACATGCTCCATCCTCCTACCTGTGCCCTGACCAGTCCTGAAAATTCAACTAGAGTTGGTCTGTGTGTCGTATGTGTGTGAGCAAACTCTGTCGCAGTACGTTGGGTGAGCAAGTTTGGCGCAAATTGGCTGCTGTGGTGGTTTTTGATAGCTGTCGGTCTCTAAATAACTAAATAAAAGCAGCAACGGCAACACACTAGTGTAATATTAAAAAACACAAACATTTGCTACAAACTCTTGGATATACCTATTATTACGAATTAGGGGGATGAAAATAATTTCATGAAAAAAAGCATTGCCCTATGTGTGACTACAAACAATTATAGCAAGTTAAAGTACAACAGATAGCACATAGAGGTAGTTAATTTAAAATCACCTGCACATTATGGACAGGGGAAAATATAATTATTATTGTGTTGTATATATTATTATGTGCCGTTGCACCTGATCACATTATTGGGATTCTGTTGCCATGGAAATTTGGTGTTACAAAGCCAACTTCAAATTCAATGCTAACTAACGGCTGTTAAGAAGCCTCTTCCCAATAATCTGACTATAGATGACACATTTCAGAGGGGAAACGCATTGAAACTGTGGTCAATTGATATTGTATTGTACCAGTATTTTCAATCGAAACCAGGCTGAGAAGATGTCGAAAGCACTCAGGAATCAACCACAAGCTATTTGTTTATAAGCTGTGTTTACCTCATGTACAGTATTAATCAAGTCAACAACAAGCTGTGTTGGAAGGCACTGATCGGTCTTCAGAAAGAAATACTTTGTAAAACTACATGTTCTAAATGGAAGCACTTTGGACATCTGATTTTATGATGCATCACCTCATATATATCATAGTCCATAAAGAGTAGAGCAGTGCATTTCAAATTGATCTAACTACGTACGGAAATGGGCAATGCCATGCTTATTATTAAGCTTATTAACACATAAACAGAAACAGAAATGGCATATCCCTAAACATTGCACTGATTCAAAGAAGATAGGAGCCTACAGTACATACCACAACAGAAATTGCCACGGGGTTGGTCAAGCGTGTGGGAGTTGATCCTCTGTATTCAGGGTCTTGATATGGCATACATTGTACTGCCAGCTCAGCTCTAAGGCTATGCTCAATGGTAGCAATATAGGTGCTTAGTGTGGTTTATATTCTTTGTGTGTGTGGAAAAAGGGCATGGAACCCTTGTGACAGCCTCCCTCCTCCCATTTCACCCATATAATCTACTTAAGACTACTATACTACCTTCGCAATACGTCAAACTTTGAAATAAATGAGAAAAAAAAATCATGTTAAAATCATGGACCGTCAGACCGATACATGACGGACCAAACCTACAAATGTAATAATTTGTTTTCAAAGTGTGTAAATAACGTAGTGTAATGTGTTAGTCTAAACGTCCGTCATCAGCAGGTGGAATTCGTATAATCCGTAGTGGTGGTTGCTTGGTAATTACCCAGACTCTTAGCCAGCACTTTAAATCAAAGCCTTGTTATCTACATCCAAGTGAAACAAACGCCCAGGTAGGCTTTGTTTTGCTGTCGAGCCAGACAATAAGACAGCTCATTACACGCTCGGCCCGGATAATTGGCAAACGTTAATGTATCCTAATTTTACCTAATGTTTCGCACGCTTAACGTCATCCCTCAAATCACTTCGAGTTGTAAGATTTTCGTAGGCAGCGAACATTTTGCTTTTGCAGTACGTTTCATAACTTTATTGAAATGTAAACTGATCCGATTCCAAATGGGACATCATTGATCGTCTTTTACTTGTGCCCCTGCAGTTGAACAAGAAAGTACAGCAGATACCCAGGTAGGATTTGTTTAGCTGTCGAGCAAGACACTTAGCACGCCACAGTATCTTAAGAAAACGTTCGGCCGCTGAGAGATAGCAAAAGTTAGTGTATCCTAATTTTACCTAATGTTACGCATGCTTGAAAAAAGTGTTTTCTTTGGTTCAGAATGAGTGGCTTCTACTAGACTCGTGTCCTGCGTTTACTCAGCAGCCTGAGTGATACTCACCGTTCCCCAACCTCGTTCACCGAGGCCCTACAGACATAATCACCTAGAAAGCTGATGAAAGCTAACATTAATCTGCGATCGATCACAGGCTTATAATGAACTTGACAAGTCCTTAGCCCAAGTGACAACGAAAAGAAACCTACGTCGTTCATGAGCGCTGATGGCATGCCACCTCGTCGCTGTGAGTGTGACACTAGCTGAGCGGTTCCACAGTAGCCCATAGCGTACAACACACGGCACTAAAATGGACGAGTGTTTCATATGCAGTGAGGACTACATTCCCGATAGAGATACAAGGATCATATGCTTTTTATGAAAATGCAAGGAAGCTTTGAAAGGCTTGAAACCAACTTGTGTTGTTGACTAACAGGATGTGATGACACGTGCCTAATGCTAACCTAAATGGTACGTCAATGAGCCACAGACACACTCACGCATTTACAGCACCCCGTATTTTTCACTATCCATTGACCAAATCCAATTTGTTGAGACCCTTCTACGACTCACTTACAAAGCTGTGGTCAATGGAAATCACATTTCCCTGATTGGACATCCCATTATGCCGTTCGCCGAGACCCACATTTGGGGATAAAGTAGGTCTGAGACGGATGCCTGGGACCGACCGGAGCTGCGGCTCCACCAAGTCCGCCTTTTAAAGGGTAAAAGCCTGACATGTTGGTTATAAGTGTTCCTTAAATTCATTATAATTTTAACACGCGGGCGGCGCAAGTGTCAGGGGGGAAGGGAAACCCTGAACAAGGTTAGTGGCTCCATTTCGAGCCTCACAGTTGTTCCGTTGTGGTCCATGTCACACGCCTATCTTGTGCAAAAGAAAAACATGCTTCCTTCTAATGAGGTTGTACAACTTATTCATAATGTGAGGCCTGATGTCTATAACATTGGGATTCTATTTTTCAACAGAGCAACAACAATGAATGTTTATATATTCATCAAATGTCAAAACTCTTCAGGGAGCTTTTCCCGCTCTTATGAACGCAGGTTTGTGTCACAGGAAGCGACACGTTCGAAAGGTTTGAACAGCTCTGATTGACTCAAAGGAAAGCAAGGCAAAGCCGCCATGTCCTCATTTGAGCTTATTCACTTCATCATAATGGGATGAACTTGCTATAATCAAAGTGGTATGTGTTTGTGTGGTTGAGTATTTGTTTGTGTGCATATGTATTGGGGCAATGTGTTATTGTGAATATCCACTTAGCCAAGCAGTTACCTGACTGAGTACTCAAAGTCTGAGGAACGCTCAAATCTAATATAGAAGTTTAGCAGCCTATTACCCAAAATTCAACTCCAAAACACTGTACTCCACCCACTAACGCAGTACATCCAAGCTTTTACAAGAAAGTAGTTTACTGCCTTATTTACATATAGGACATTGATCTGAAATAATCAGTTGATTTCATAAGCAGGTTAAATATTTATGCTTTCTTCCTTTCATTAGAGGGTTTATCAACATATTATACTGTGATGGTAAGGCAGGTTGGCCTAGATGTTATTGAGCGCTGAAGCTGACTTCATTTAATTTGGAAAGTATTGTACACTACGATATACCTCCTAAAATCAAACTGATATGTAAATAGAAAAAAAATAGAATGGAATTTAATATATATATATATATAT
>JAVQJS010044863.1:0-10123 GCA_036024795.1 Galaxias rostratus | reverse complement strand
CCGACACTCTATCTCTGTGTCTCCCCCTCTCTCTCTCTCTCTCTCTCTCTCTCTCTCTCTCTCTCTCTCTCTCTCTCCCCCTCTCTCTCTCTCTTCCGGCGATCCATTTGTCTGCGACGACATACAAACTCTCAAAGAGCCACGAGCGGTGTCCTGTCCTGCCTCGTTAGTAAATCCGGACCAATTCAACCAACAGTACATTAATCTGAGGGGAGCGCGGTCTTAGTGCTCCACCACTAGTTCATCAACTAGGTTCTCTGGGGCTCCTCTACTTCTCACCAACACTACAGGACGAGGGTCAGGGGGGTTCCAGGGGCTCCTTTCTATGGGGGGAGGGGGCAAGGTGGCGACAGGTCTAAGAGGGGGAGGTGACTGCTGCCTGGCGCGTACTTACCTGCCATCTGCTGGATCCCACTGAAGGCTCCTAGGCTACTGGTGGAGGTGGCCTGCTGAAGCAACTGTTAAGGAGGAGAGAGAAGAAACGAGGTGGAGAGAGAGCGAGAGAGGGAGAGAGAAAGGGAGCGAGAGAGAGAGAGAGAGAGAGAGAGAGAGAGAAGAGTGGAGACATGTCTTAGTGTGGTGATTACAACACGATAACAATGTGTGTAGTATTTTGTAACTATCGCGGTCCGTTTAAGGCATCTTTATGTAGCTAATGTCTGACTCGATAAGCAGCTAATAAGACGCTGCTCTCAATTCCAGCTAATCACACAATGTTGGCATTCATCCCCAGACCTTCAGAGACAATTTAAGCATGTCCGCCTTAATCTACTAATTGAAATTCTGGGGCAGAAATAGAATGCTGGTGATAGAACTGTCAAAAATCATCCTTCAAAATATTATCTGAACAACACATTTTCATATTTTGTGGATGTTGGACAGTAGCTTGAAAGATACATATCTATTTTTAAGGGGAATATAGGTTTTAGTCCCGGTGAATACTTTCAGGTGTTTAAGTGTCAAGTGAATTATCTCCATTGCAGAATACTGATGAGAAAGCGTTGAAGGATGGCTTGGAGGGGGGAGGGGTCTGAAATGCCGGAGTACTGAGTGGAAGGACGGAAAACGAGGCCTTGGAACACCCAAAAGACAATCAACCTCTTAATCAATCAATCAATCAATCGTTCAATCAATCAATCAATTAGCCAAATTTCCTATTGGCGCTCTATGACTAAAGCCTACGCCTTCATGACTGGAGCCTTCAAATGCCTCATTCTCCCATGATGGCCGCTGCGCTCTCCACAGAAGTGGAGAGGTGCGACGGGACTAGACGAGGAGGTGTTTAACGCAGTACTTCAGTACGTGTGACGTTTGACCTTCTCTCCATGTCTCTCGGAGATGTCCCGACTCGTCCAGACAGTTGGAATGGAACGCCATTCATTTCCAGGAAAACGGCCCATGTGGCCGTAAAAAACTCTCTGGACAAGTTGGTACACCTCGTGGAGACATTGGAAACGGGGTGAACATCTCACCGCTCCCTGAAGCATTCCGTTAACAAGAGTACGATGTCAGAGAAAAAAAGGGGAGGGAGAGGAGAGGGGAGGGGACTGACCAAATAAGGAAGAGGGGAGCTACGCTGGGCAGGTGGAGGTGAGGAGGGGGAGAAGGAGGAGGAGAATGTGGTAGGGGTCATAGGGGGCTTTGGGGAGGGGAGTGGGGGGGGGGCGGGGGGGACGGGGGGGCACTGACTGCGGCGGCTGCGTTGACGGCGGGGCTGCAGTAAGGGGTGGTGGGCGACCCGGCGGCTCCTCTTACAGCCAGATACTGCGGGGTGAGGCCGCCCAGCCCCGTCAGGCTGCCCCAGGTGGTGGCGCTGTTGAGCTGCTGCATCTGCTGGGCCAGCTGCTGCTGCAGGCGCCGCTGCTCCTTGTCCTTCTGCGTGTCGGCAAACTTCACCACGATGGGGGACGAGCATCCCTGCGGAGGGAGGGGGGGGGCAGACACCGGGGTTAGCACAGAGAACTCCAAACACCCCCTCCTCCCCCCAAGCTGAGACCACTTTTAAATAGATGATGGCATATTGAGGGTCTGGTACGTACAATGGCCACGGTTGCCGGCTCTAGACTTCTGAATGGGGAGCAGGACGGCCTATCTCCCTATGAGGCCTCCGTTATCTTACTGTCCAGAGTGCCTCCTATTCCCCCAGAAGGAGATTTCCTGACTTCTAGAACTATTTCATCATCTCACCAAGAGGGAGTTTGAAACAGAGAGGAATAGATAGAGTGGGAGGAGAAGAGAAAAGAACAGAGAGATGGTCTGAGAGGAAGGGAGATGAGAGCCAGACAGAGAGGGGAGGGGGGCAGGAAGGAGAGAGACTGAGAGAGAGAGCTAGAGATTTGGAAAGATTCTGAGAATGGGAATCGGCTGAGAGGGCCACAAGTTTGGAGCTGACGCTGAAGAGGATGTGAGCGTTTCTTTTTTTATTCTTGTGTGGGGTTTGTGGATGTGCTTGTGCTGCTGGCTGACATGGTTCAGGCCTTGCCTCATTCAGAATCAAAATAAAAATCCACAAAAATACACTCACAGACAGGCAAACACACACACACACACACACACACACACACACACACGCACACACATTTCTTTACACTCACATACAAAGGCGTCCTAATTAAAGCAGTGGGGATGCTAAACTCGAGCTTTGCAGCACAGACCATATAGACCACACCATCCGTCTGCAATCAAAGCCTACCTAGAGGCTGAAGCGGCGGAAAGAAAGAGGGATTGGCCACGGGAGAATAGAACCTCTTTGATTGAAACATTTAGTTGGAGGCGCACGGCCCCCTCAGATAGGGCAGGAGGGATTATGCTATTAAACTGGTATTATTACACAGTTACCAGCACCTGACACGCATCTCCAATACGTATATAGATGACAAGCATTTATGAGTATGTATTTGTGTGTGTGTGTGTGTGTGTGTGTGCGTGTGTGATCCTTTCTGGGCTGGACTTTATCATGGGGATGAACATGTCTCCCAGCTGACGGCGGACCATCCATATTTACTCCATCTCTCCAGCCGTCATCCCCCTCTCTTTATTCCGACAACGGGCGGATGAAGGAAGGAGAATTGCATTTCGGCGGAAAGTGTCAGTCTGGGGCCCCGTGTCATAGACGTCCCCCCCCACCCCCCGAGACAGGCTTCTCACTCCGCGCTAAATCTCTCATTATTCTAGCTGACACCCAGCAGGCCAGGGGAATGCAGCCCGGAATGGGAGCTCTACCCTGGGAGAGGGACGGCAGTAGCGGGGGCCTCGAGCGCCTGAGCTGCTGCTGCTAGTTATCCCTGCTAACAGGACTCCGCTTTGCCATTCCTCTAAGTGGGGATGTCTTCTCCGCATGATGCACTCCGCGCCAGAATGCCTCCATGTGCCGCTTCAATGGAGGAAAACAACAACAACACGCAAACAGCCGTGCACACAAACACGGATGCACTCACAACTCCTTCAGATAGCCGTGCGCACGGAACATTTTCCTTTGCATCAAATACGTATCCTCCCACACAAAAACGCATTGACAACCCAACAATCTCTTTACCTGTACATTGATTTACACGCATAAACACACACACACACCTACACACACAGACACGCACAAACGCACACACGCACGCACACACACGCAGAGGCAGGCATAGACGCACATAGGCGCACGTATACCCTCATCTTCCTTGAAGGCGTTCTATACATTGCTCCTGTCACAGCCTGGGTGAGCTCCTCACCCCTAACGAGACAGCTCTGGCCATTAGGCCTGCCCCATGGTGAGTGAACCCCGGCCAGCCAGAGGACTGCAGCCGCCTCACAGGGTCTACTTCCCCACACAAGCTCATTACTTCGCCTGACTCTTTGACAACTGTGTCTCTGCATCTTTAGGTGGGAGTGTTTGTGCACAGTATATATATATATATACATATATATATATATATATATATATATATATATATATGTGTGTGTGGTGTGTATATACTGTACATGTACTGTATATGTCTATGTGGTGTAGCTTATCTTTCTTGCACCGTTCCTTCTGTGAGAGTTCAATAGATGCGGTGTTCAGGTATCGAGCCTTTCACACATTTTCGAATCAGATGTTAACCCCCACAAAGATGTGTGAGTGTGTGTGCGTGTGTGTGTGTGTGTGTGTGTGTGCGTGTGTGTGTTTGTGCGTGTGTGCTAGAGAACGGATGCATCGAGAAATTGAAATAGAAATCAGTGGTGATGGAATGCAGCCTGCACGGAATTGCCTCCAGCCACCGGCTCTAAATGAGCCTTTACGGGGACGATGTGGAATAAAACCACGCACTCAAGTCCCTGGCTGAGCAGCACATGAAACGAACCCCCACAATCAACGGCTACATGGCCAATCTCTCCCCAAGGAGACCTCAATGTGCTCACACCCCAATGTGTTTGTTTTTGTGTGTTTACAGGTTCTAGTGAATTACCTGTCTTGGTCATATCCACTTTCATTAGAGCTTGACATTCACCGAGAGACAGGGTGTGTGTGTGTGTGTGTATGTGTGTGTATGTGTGTGTGCGTGTGTTCAGGTTTTAACCCTGTGTGGGAGGAGACCCTGGTGTTCAGCGTGCACACTCCAGAGTTGGCCCTGGTCCGCTTCGTGGTGGAGGACTACGACAAGACCTCCAAGAACGACTTTGTGGGACAGTGCACACTGCCCTTCTCCTGCATACAACAAGGTGGGCCCACCACAATACTTCACTACATTTCTAATAGACTTCATCTGTTTTTTTGTTATTTAAAATAGTTTTCACTAATTAATTATCTTCTGTGTCATTTTAAACTGTCTAATTTGTGGTGCCTGGCTTAGCATCTTTAGTTCAAATCAAGCTCTGGACACTGAGTGTTCTTTTTTCTTTTTTTTTCTTCTTCGTTGGTGCTCCCGCCACACTAGGTTTCCGCCACATCCACCTGCTGTCTAAAGATGGCACAGGCATTCCTCCCTCCTCGCTGTTCGTGCACGTCAAAATCACAGAGAAGGAGTGACGTGTTCGACCGCGTCAGGCCACCGCGGGAACCGAGGCCTCCGTCAAACATTGGTACTTTAACACAGGAAGACCGGCGTCAAGTCGTAAACGGCCGACTGACATCGACAACCGATCCTTAGTAGCTTAGCTTAATTTAGCGCTGGCAGTCACGCCACACGTCTACGAGTCGTTTATCCGCACACGCTAGCCGATGTTAGCTTTCACTGGTTTCATCTTTTTAGAGGTTCTCTTGTTTGTGAGTATTACTTGGGGACGGAACTACCGAACAGGTTTTTTTTGTCAAAAATATGTTTTAATTTTAAGTGTCAATGCCTGCATGGTTAAAAATATGCTGCGTTGCAGTAGGGGGTAGATTGCGGGCTAAAGTCGCTGCTTACGCTGTAACTCTTATTATACTCAATCGATCTCACCAAAATCTTTTTACATTTTGTTCGGATGGATTAATTTACATGTAGCGGCCGAAATACTCAACGCTTATGCAGTGATGAAAGCATGTTTTATCTTATGTATCTAGTGTGATCTCTATTTAATCGAAACAAATTTATATAGGCATAGGCCTACTGAATGCAAAGCCAAATGTTTTTATGCTTGAAGCTGAAGGGTATTAATTAATGACAATTCGTTTTCAGGTGTTTTTAAGTGACTACTTACTTCTGTTTTCTCTTAAAACAAATGTTGTGGTATTTTAGGAAGGAATCTACACTAAATAATTCTGACATTGTGCGTTGCTTTTGTCGGGTAACCACGGGTGGCTCTAGTAAGTGGATTGAATACAAAATCCAGATGGTTCTGAAAATTACTAAAATGTAGTTTCATTTTTTAGTAAGCCTTTTTTTTTTAACCAACCTGGGCTTGATGTAGTGACAATATGGCTTTGTTATAGAATAAGTGTAATATTTGGCTCCTTACTGCATGGTAGTGTTGAAATATTGTTGTTGTTTTTTTTGTTTGTTTTTTAAATGTGTTCGCCTTTTATGGTCCTGTTGATTGAGGAGAACGTGCCACTTGTATAACCAGACATGGAATCGTCAGTATTTTCACCTAAATTCTACAAACACTTACCAAAGGTTTATCCAGCCCCAGTCATTTCTGTATGAACACAATCATCTTGTGTCAAACAACATTTCTACATCATGTGACAGCCAGTGATATTCTACGACATCACACACTTCTTTTTGGTGTCAGTATGACAGATATTAGGAGTGGAGAAATTTCAACTTTCTAAACATGAGAATGTCAGTTAAGGTGAACCCACCACTTGGGTTTTTATGCAGCGACTAGAGCAGTGGTTCTTAACCTGGGTTCAGGGGTTCCCAACCTGGGTTCAGGGGTTCCTAACCCGGGTTCATTGGTTCCTAATCAGGGTTCTTAGCGAACCCCAGGGGTTTGGTGAGTCAGTCTCAGGGGTTCTGCAGAGGTCAAAACACAGACATTGTGTGTGTGTGTGTCTTTTCTGTACGAAGGGCTCGGTGAATGCACTCATAAAACTTGCAGGGTTCAGTACCTCCAACAAGGTTAAGAACCAGTGAACTAGACTCTGTCCTGAAGGTCAACTTGAAGGTCAAATGCACTTCTTAGAGGTCACCTTGTGTGATCTGCTAAGTTTTGTAAAGAAGAAAAAATAATACATGTTTGTTCAGATAGTTGTCTATTTTTGTACTGTGTTGTAGGACGTGTAAATTGTTGTGTATTTTTCTGTATATGTTTTAAATAGGTATAGTTACGTTTAGCTTTTTTTGTATGAAGCATACGCATGACTATGTAGATTGACAATTGTAATTATTTTCCCATTTTAAATGTTTGGAAACGCATACATTTTCATAATATATTTACCAGCTAATATTTGTATTTGGTCAATGCAGTTGTTTAAATGACTTCTGGCTTGTTTCAACCTCGAGCTTATGTCAAGAATTTATTAAACATAACGTGCATTACCGCAATAATTTGCTTTTTATGTGTCTGTCCACAAGAAAGAGCTGGAGATCCAAACACGAAGCCTCAGATAAAAAAAGTTTCTACAAGGATGTCGTTTATAAAAAGCTTCAAGATTTGAACTAATTCAATATCTTATAGCTCCATTATCAAACGGTTTTTGTAGACCTGACTATTTAACATGGGAGTAGCAAAGGTATTTTTTTATTTATTTACCATCATAACAATGAAGTTCACAAAGGAATATATTACTTACTTTAAGGACACCCACCATTATACCTTCCCTACAGTAATTATGTTTGGACCAATGACTCCAGATCTGTTGGGCAGTTTATCTGGCTACACAAGTTCACATTTACAGAGTCCATTAACATCGAGAGACCAGGGTCTGACCTCCACACTCCTAAAAATGTCCGCCATGACCAAACGCGAGGGTGAGTTCACAGTTGTGATACAGAGGTGGTTTAATGATCCAGATGCCCTCACATTATGAAAGCCAATGTTCTTAGATGTCCAAAGCCATAGGATAAAATTATTCCTTTTAAAAACGTGTTACATTTTCTTTGTGTTGCTTAACTAGGGGCAGGGAAAAAGTTATTAACACACACATTAAATAAAGTCCCAGATGTGGAAGATAATCTATGCACCGATCAGACAAAACATGAAAACCATCGCCATAGGAAGGGGAAAACGTTGATAATCTCGTTACTATGGCTCCTGTCAAGCTATGGTATGCATCCGGCAGTAAGTCAACAACGAGTGAATAAACAATCAGCTCTTGAAGTTGACGGAAACAAGAAGCAAAGGTAAGTGTTAAGGATCAGAGTGACTCTGGAAAGGGTTAAACAGATGGCTGGGAGACTGGGTCAGAGCATCTCCCAAACCGGCTGCTCTTCTGGGGTGTTCCTGGTATGCAGGTCTTACAGGAAACCTTCAGAGGATCTGCTGCTAAGATCTTACTGCCAGATACCAAAGAAGATCTTCAGAGGTTCTGCTGCTAATGTCCAGGTGCCAGATACCACAGATAACTTTCAGAGGATCTGCTGCTAAGGTCTTTGTGCCAGATACCACAGGACACCCTCAGAGTGTCTGTAGAGTCCATACCTCTACGGGTCAGACGTGTTTTGGCAACATGACGAGGGCCGACACCTTTCAATCTACACAGGACAGCATGTTGACATATCCATTGTGCCATATTTCACAATGAGAACTTCAAAAGACATTTTTAGAATGGACCTGTGTTGTCATATGTTATTGGGGGTATCAAGAGGGCACTCTCCATCCCAGATGTTTTGTTAATTTGAGCCCAGGACACCTCCAAAAGGCTCAGCGGTGAGCGATGACTTCACAGAACCACCCCCCTCTGTATCCGCTCCCATAGGCAGATGGTCCTAAGGTTTTGGCTGATTGGCCTATGGGATCAGACGCTTTAAAATCAAACAGTTTTATTTGCAAAATCACAGAAAAAAGCAGGATCCCACATTGGTGTCATAGTTATAAACCTCTTTATTTGAATATATAAATGTAACAATTAATCTTTTCTTTATCTCAAATGTATATTTCAGACATACTGTTATGCATCATGCTATCTAACGAGAAGAAATTAGTCAACACGCACAGGCTATTTGCTCTGCTTTAACAGATCCAAAGCACTTTAATAGGATTTGCCTGACCTAGACCCATGCTAGTCAGATTGAAATAAATCGTGATGCCATCAGATGACCAGATGTGAATCTAAAGCCTTGTACATCCTCAGGCTGATTCCCATAGCCTTCTCCCTGGTACAGCCCCGTACTCACATTGGGAAACAGCTTCCAACTACATGGAAATCTAGTGCTCCTGTTTTAATTGAACGAGCATAGCTAACAAAAAAAAGCTTACTTTGACCATGCTTGCAGGTGTCCTCTGGGTAAGATTGGAAGGCCACAGCGTGCAGAAAATGTTAATTTACAAATAACAGAGACTGAATTAGAGATCGTAGATGGAACTATGGAAAAGACTATCAGTCTGACACGAAGAAATCATGATGTCATTTGACCTCTTATCTGGTTAAATAAAGTTATTTTATATTCAATATGTAGCATACCAGGAAATACAATGAATGTGAATCCCCAAAGCATTATCACGTTTTTTTTTTTTTGTTTTTTTTTTTGTTTTGGTATACATTTCTGTGACTGGGATTTTGTTAATAATGCTGACTCTGAATTCCCCTGCCCTAGTTGTCTGTCTCTCCCTCTCTCTCTCTCGACCTCTCTCACTCTACCTCTCTCTCTCTCGCTATCTCTCTCTCACTATGTCTATGTCTCTCTCTCAGACCTCTCTGCCGCAGTCAGGACACAGGACGTCGTCGCGTGAGGTGAGGAAGCCACGCCCCACCAGGGACACGGAACACTTCTTGCAGTTGAAGCAGTCGTTGTGCCACTGTCGCTCCTCGAAGGAGATGTACTTGCTGCCTCCCAGACCTGCCGCGGCGAGCAGTAGAAGAAGAAGAAGAAGGAAACAGGAAGTTTCACTAAACACTCAAAGTGGTAACCCCTCCAGTTCAATGTTGCATTACTTATCATTATCGATCGATTGTTTTTTTTATTTCTTATTTTATGTAATTTTGTCATGAAGATTTTAAAACAGGCAGAGAGTCCCTAACACTCATAGCCACAAAATGAAGATTATATTATATCATATTATATTATATTAGAATAGATTAGATTAAAATCACAAACCACACACATATTGTTTATACTGTTGGGAATCACTGAAGTTACAGTAGACTCCCTTGTTCTCCTTTGCTAACCCCTATTGGTTAAAAAGTAGAATGGCATGCTCGTCCAAACAATAGATGTTACTGGATACCAGGACATGGGACAACACAGAAAGGTTGGCATACTATGCTACCCTCCTATGTTTGTACCCACCCCGGCCTGGACGTCTGTTCCCTATGTGCAGTGCTTGAGAGTTAAACCGAAAAAGCTGATAATAATAATAATAATACATTACATTTATAAGGCGCCTTTCAAGGCACTTAAGGTCGCTGATAAATCTCACATCTTATTTTTTCTCTTAATAATGATAATAATTTGTGAGGGTTGTGACGGCATCTGTCCTGTAGAGGGCGCTGCAGGGCTGTGGTGGGGAGACCTGCAGCTGACTAATTACGGATTGACAACAGGTGTGGGGAATCTGTTAATTGGTCAGC
>JAVQJS010044859.1:0-16359 GCA_036024795.1 Galaxias rostratus | reverse complement strand
CAAAAATACACAAATTGCAAGTCTTCATTAACTTCATGTAGATTGAACGAGCCGTTGAGGTAGATTTGATAGTGTTGCCTAGCTCATGACTGACGCTAGCGCGAGCCCTTTAGCCCGCGAAACGAAATGTAGCAACGTTTAACATTGTGACACGAGCCAGACGCGTGCCTGGCGCAACCCGGACACATTTTTGCAGCCGGACACTATTTCGCATGACAGTACCACTGATGCAAAATCTTTCCTTATCAATTCTTTATCTCACGGCTCAGTATAATCTGTGCAAGGACACCTTTACGTCCTTCAGTCATGTCAATGATCTATCAAGACTTTATACATGGACACATTCACACCTTTTAAAATGTCACTGTCAAACGGCTGCGCCAGACAGCCGCAGATAGAAGCCCGTGTCCACGAGGGGAAAATCACCCAAAAGTCACCCCTCTTTCCAGATCTGCCACCTTCGACCCCTTATGCCATGAAGCAAACGTTCCTCTCCTCCCTTCTCGCCGTCTGTCCCCCCCCCCCCCCTCTGCAGGTGAACGACGTGGACCTGCGCGTGGCCACCCACGACGAGGCCATCCACGTGCTGCGGCAGACCCCCCAGAGGGTGCGGCTGGCCGTGTACCGGGACGAGGCCCAGTACAAGGAGGAGGACCTGTGGGACGTGTTCACCGTGGAGCTGGCCAAGAAGCCCGCCCAGGGCCTGGGCCTCAGCATCGTGGGCAGACGGTAGGAGCCACCGCCCCCCCCCCCCCCTCACCCCCTGCACACCCCGCACACCCCGCCGTGTAGCTTCTCCAGCCTGAGGCCTCAAGTCATATGATCTGTGTTCATGTTTATTGATTTGTTTTGTTTGTTTGTTTGTTTGTTTGCATGCGTGTTTGACTGGTATGCCAATGCAGGTCACGGAAACGGAGGTAAACACTGTTGCCTTGCACAGATGCCGACACACTCGGACACACACTGACATTAACATGCTCTGCCATAGGCCGTGCACACACACTCCCTCTAAGGTTGTAGCCCATGTAGAAAAGCCGGTGTTTTCCTTGCCAAACCTTGAGTATGCATTGCGTGTCACATGTTCTTTGTGTCTGTGTTTTATTCATATTTTTTAATGTAATGGATATGTATGGAATGGATATACTGTATATATATTTCTGTTCTATTTGTGTGTGTGTGTGTGTGTGTGTATGTGTACGTGCGCATCACTTAGCACCTCTTTGCTCAAGACCATTACAGTATTACTCTCCCAGGCTGACCGAAGTCTGTTTTTCTCTTTTGTGAAGTGTGTATGTTTAGTCAGGGTTGCAGAATTCAGGTTCAACGGAGGATAAGGGTCGACGTGTTGGAAACCTGAACCCTTTGTGTCCATGATTTTTAAGACTTAGCATTGCTTTGTTTCAGTGGAACTTGCAAACTGAATAAGCCTTTGGCGAAAGCAAAAAGTGAACGCTAGCAGTTAGCGGTTGGAAGTTGTGACAGCCACATATCTGGACTGTGGAGGGGAGCTATCAGGTTGCCTAATCACAGGCTTGGTTAGCCTGGCATTCTCGTTTTTGGAAAGCTGTGGATTTACACTTCAAATGCCTCACGTAGGACAGTTACACTCAATCATACTAATAGTATTATCATCCTAAAGCATGACTTGTTCAAGGATTTACTGGATTTAAAATGTTGATTAGTTGGTAAAAAACTATGAGAATAGCTGTCAAACATCGAAAACGTTTCGCTAATTCACATCTTGTCATCGGATTCCTTCGTTTAGGAACGACACTGGGGTGTTTGTGTCGGACATCGTGAAAAGGGGCGTGGTTGAGGCCGACGGCCGGCTCATGCAGGGGGACCAGATCCTGTCCATCAACGGGGAGGACGTCAGGTCCGCGACCCAGGAGTCTGTGGCTGCCCTGCTGAAGGTACAAAGTTCTGTGTGCCATCATGGCCCCCCTGAGTCCACGGTATAGCACCGAGTGGACTGAGTAGCTGTCACTCGTGTAGTGTTGGCACCAGCATTACGGACGGATTCTAAGCTCTGGGGACTCGGATTAGACAGAGCTTCGGGAACCTTGGAGCTACGTATATGAAGAATAATCAGTCCGTTCAAAACCGCATAAAAGATGCATGACCACTTCTTCAAAGTGGCGTGATGGATACGGCTTTGCTAACGTGTGTGTGTATGTTTGATAGTGCTGTGTGGGGTCAATATTTATTGATAAGGCTTTGATAATGTGTGTGTGTGTGTGTATGTGTCCCTACATCTATTGGTATGGCTTTGCTAATGTGTGTGTGTGTGTGTGTTTGATAGTGCTGTGTGGGGCCGATATCCATGGAGGTGGGCCGTTTTAAAGCCGGACCCTTCCACTCGGAGAGAAGGCTGTCCCAGAGCAGTCAGGTAAGCACGCGACACGTAATTCACTCATGGCGTCACTTCACGCTGGTAGCTTTGTCTTGATACTGCTTTGATTTCTCGGAATGCGTTCCTTTCTATTATAACATGAGGTGTCTTCTCCTTTGGTACTGTTGGTTAAGCCTGACTTTATCGATGGAGCTGGCTAATGGGGTGTGTCTTTGTTCAGATGAGTGAGACCAGCAGAGACACAGACAAGCTAGACCTTCACTCTCGGTCCGGGTCGGAAAACCTCTGCGAGGACCTGGACCACCGCGCCACGAGTCAGGAGTGTAAGTAACAACGTGCAGCCAGGAAACAACACCAAACTAATATCGGTAAAAAGTGAAAGTACGGGCACGAGGGTCAACGAGTAGCGTCCCGCAGCTCCCGAAGGATACGAAAAGAAAGGACATGGAAGGAGTTGACGCGTGGTTTTCCCCCCTGCAGCCCTGGAGTGTCCGGACATCCGGGAGGTGGAGTTCACCAAGGGCGCCACGGACTCGCTGGGCATCAGCATAGCCGGAGGGCTGGGCAGCCCGCTGGGGGACGTGCCCATACTCATCGCCATGATGAACCCCACCGGCCTGGCGGCTCTCACTCACAAACTCAAGGTCGGTCTTCAGAGGGCAAAGGAATTCACTCGCAAGTGTAGAGCCATGCATACATAAAAAAATAAATAAAAAAAAGGCACACTGTACACACCCTTAATGAATGTGCTTTCTTTTGGGTTGCGAACGCAAGCTAGAATTTTAAAACAGTAAACGTAACGTACAACGCTCCCATATATAAAACAGCCCTCCGGTCTCCCGCCGTTGACCTCTGACCCCGAAACAGAGGCGACAAAACCGCCCTTTATAGCCCGTCGGGACGAGGCGGGCGGGCGGGCGAGACGGAGGACAATGTCCGCAGCCATCTGTGGCCGTAAATCTCCCACCACCGCGCCCGAATCTTCGGGAATAAAAAGACGGAATGCGGTGAATGGCGCGACGGCGCTCCCCTTTGTTTCAGTCGCGACGCGTGGGGAGGTGGTGGACTGAGGAGGCCCCACAAAGGCCCTCACACAGGCTGGGACACGACGGGCTGGATGCGGGCTTTGTGGAGCGCCGTCGAATGAGACCGTTATCGGTGGTCCACTCTGTCAGTCATCTTCTTTCCCCCTTCGCTCCGCCGCCATCATAGCCCAGTCGTTCTCTGGCCATGACCGGCCTGACGTATGTGTGGACGAGAGAGGCTTCATAGTTGAAGCTACTTGTTCTCTGGCTCGTTCCTCTGTTTTCAATGGCATGGACTCGCGTCGACTGTTGTTACGTGGTTTTTATGTTTCCGCTGAAGAGTTTCTCTGGTTGACGACCTCTGACCCCATCAGATTGGTGACCGGATCCTGAGCATCTGCGGTGTTCCTACGGAGGGCATGAGCCACACCGAGGCTGTCACCCTGCTGAAGAATGCCACTGGCACTATTGTGCTGCAGGTCTGCGAAGAACCCAGACACGCACGCACACACACATACACACACACACACATAACACACACACACACACACCTACAAGGGTAGACATCCTTAAAATATTGAAATGCACAGAAACTAGCATTCAACATATTCATGGTGAACTAAATATAATTGGTCTGTTTTCTACGTGTGTGTGTGTGTGTGTGTGTGTGTGCATGTGTGCGTGTGTAGGTGGTTGCAGGGGGGGACAGCACGATGACAGGTCCATCTCAGGATCAGACGTCTGCCCCCCTCCCTGCCCCAGGCCTCCCTCCCAGCAGCATCTTCCAAGATGACCTCGGGTAAGCATAAATACACACATTCATTTGTCCCCCCTCTTGAACACACACACACACACACACACACACCCTGACCCCATCCAGCCCCACCGAAGTGTAGCCGTCCCATTCTCCCCGTGATGTGTCTCTGTGTCCCTGTGCTCCAGCCCTCCCCAGTATAAGACCATCACCCTGGAGAGGGGGACAGACGGACTGGGCTTCAGCATCGTGGGGGGCTTCGGGAGCCCGCATGGAGACCTGCCCATCTATGTCAAAACGGTTTTTGGAAAGGTAATGGAATCCAATGCTTTTTTTCCCCAAAACGGTAACTGTTCCCACTATAATCGTTAGTATAGTTTTTCTCAAGGTACATAATAAGTAACCTTACTTTGATTTATAAATCTTCGTCCGCCTGTCTCTCTCCCTCTCTTATCTCTTGTCGGTGTGTGTGTGTGTGTGTGTGTGTGTGTGTGTGTGTGCGTGTGTCACCAGGGGGCAGCGTCTGAGGACGGCCGTCTGAAGCGAGGGGATCAGATCATGGCGGTGAGCGGCCAGAGCCTGGAGGGGGTCACACACGAGGAGGCCGTGGGCATCCTGAAGAGGACCAAAGGGACTGTCACTCTCACCGTGCTCTCCTAGACGCACGCGCACACATACACACACACACTCACACACACACACACACACACACACACACACACACACTAGTTCCAACACAATTCACCCTGCTTACCGCAGCCCCCCCTCACACACACACACACACACACTCACTCACACACACACACACTAGTTCCTACACAATTCACCCTGCTTCCTGCACACCCACACATATATACACACATACTTAGACACAGGAATCCCTATCAATGCGAGTGTATTTGCCTATGTAACAAACCTAAAGGATTGTGTGTAGTAGAAGTCCTTTAGAGACATTGCTCTCAGGATGTACAAACACTGACATGTAAATAGTAGTGATTCCACTGACTTGCAGAAGCACACTATATTCAGTGGTGTTCTAAACACTGGCATCTGTCTGTAGACCCGAGAAGTCCCTGGCTTAGATTAGAGTCCGAATGTCGTTTTTGACTGGATGGATCGGAAGAGCCTTCGTTGTCCAGTTCGAAAAGCCATCTCAGTCAGAACGTCATCTACGGAACAAAGGTCTCATTGTTGAGGGAAACGCGGAGAAACTGTGAAGGAAACCACTGTGAAACACGGAGAGGCCGGGAAGCGAGTGGCTGCCCGTGCCTGGCGGTCAATTATTAAGCGTCCCGCTCGATGCGGATCCGTTCCATCAACTGGCTGCATGAGCCGGCATAGTGTTTATCCTTTGCTTCTTACACACTCTGGCTTTTGTGGTGCCATGCCATTCACACTCGTCCCTTTTTCCTTCGGTGTTCATCAATGCGGAGGCTGCTGTATCCGTAACTGTAAACGAAACGCGGCGAGTGAGGTCACTGTTTATAGCCAACGTAGGCCGTGTGACAGTGAACGATGATACGTTTTTGAAGACGGAGTGTAGGCGGCGTTCGAACCCTGGCCGAACGTTTTCGGTAGGGAACGTCATAGTTAGTCCGTGCCCTAAGGTGTTCCGAGCACAACGTGTTCTTGTTGGTGTGTGTGCGCGTGTATCCCTGCGTCGGATGCTCACGAACATCTAGCGCTGCAAAAGCGGAATTGATGAGGTATTTGTGTGACAGTATTTTATGAATTATTTACCATTTTGTCCTCTCGCGTCATTGAAGTTTAGTGAAAGCGAAGGAGTAGCCTTTCATCTCGCGGGAAAGGTCACTGCAACATGACCTTTACTTTTAATAGCAGACTCCGCTCCGGTGTGTTCACACATTGGGGTGACCTTTAACCTACACTGTACAATGTACACCAACGTCAGGTGTTGATTAGGAGCAAATGTTACGCTTTAGTTTAACAACTAGGTTGTGTGGCTGTTCTTATGTTATCTTTGTACATGAGGTCCTTTAACCTTGTGCTGTGATGTACATTAACATTGAGTTACTCAGCAGTTGAATAAATAAAAGTGACCTTCAAACCGAAAAGTTGAATTTGGCAAACCATTTTTTACACTGTGTGATGGATCTTAATCATATGCAGCTTGGCTGCTCAAAGCAGTCCCCCTTAATGAGTTGAATTTGTCAGCACGGCCTGATAATTGCTTGCCACTACAAGCATAAATGTGAAAGACAATCAGACATGTTTGCACAGAATGCTATATGCATTCAATATGCACCACTGCATATTGAATCAGAAATGAGACGCACACAGAACACAGTCAAAGATGAGCGTGAACAGACTAGATAGTGAAGTCTTCACTGAACACCGGATGGAGGGATGGATGGATGGATGTCGGATGGGCAGACTGACAGACAGACAGACGGACAGACCAACAGACAGACACAGACAGACAGAGAGACAGACCGACAGACACAGACATACAGACAGACAGCCCCAGGGAAAGCAAAGGTCAGAACTTTGAATAGCTATTCCTAATGTGGCCTGGAGGCACAAGGCTTTTTTTCATTGCTAGGGCTTCTTTGATGCAAACCTCTCCTCTGTGTACCAGCTGTGATAAGACTCAACCAGTACTTATCCTGAGCCGGGGGCATCGCACGGTACCGTACATCTGGCTCATACATTCTCTGGATGCAAGATGTATAATCAAAAACAATTCATCTAATGTATGGTGGCCGGAGGTCCAAAAACTGAGTACAATGGATTCATTTTGTTGTTGGCTCGATCTCAAATGTATATGGAATAGGATTTGTCCGCAGAGAGCATACGGTGATGTCACTGTAGCTGTGTTGAACAATAAAGGCGGGCGTGTGTTAAGTCCCCCAGCTGCTCCTTGAGGCATCAACAGAGAAACGATCGGAGAGGAACGTCAAGAGAGAGAAGCACAGCACAGACTCTGTGCTGACAGGCACGCCTTTTCCACTGCCCAACACCGGGGTGAATGTGGACTCCCAAGCATGAAATCCCCTCCCTGTGCAGGTTTACAGGAAACACAGCAGAGGCTAATTAAGCAACGCACATCCACCAATTAGGTTGAACCACTTGACAGAAATGTTTGGACGTGCCGTTTCACTTTGTAAGCTCATGGGCCAATGTGAGCTCAGGGCTAGCCCAGTGCACCTTAGCTATCTGTCGCTCATATTTGGCTTTGAATGTAACCTACTATCTCTCTCGGGTTAAAGATTGCACTATGGCCTCTGCAAGCCTTCAAGTGGAGCTAACACTGGACAAAAGGTCAGGACATCTTATCAGAACAAACTACCTTGTTTTAGAAAAACAAACGGAGAACCAGGACTGGGATGTGCGGCCTCCACCAGCACCGCCGGTTAGCTCCGAACCAAAGAAACCCAAAAGGTGGAGAGGGTTGTCCAGAAAAAAACACCTCCACCTTTGTGAGTTTACTGTGTGTCACTTTTCAGGGTCGAATGCTCAGCCCACTGCGTACCGCCACGAGCACGGTACGTCTGCAGCTGCTGTTCGAGACACACTAAATAGTAGGTAGGTCCCCATATGCTAGACAGCTGAGTTTCCTTATGCACCTGTTCTTTTAAGTGCCCCCTGGGGTTTATGGGCGTCCCAACTGATTTCAAGGCTTCGAGGACAGTTGCTGGGTCACAGAGGGCTTGTCTGCCGAGCTCTCCGTGCTTGAGATCGAATGTAACAACTGTGTCCCGCTCGACTGAACACGGGCAGACTGCAGAAGTCGAACCACAATAGCGGCGTGCTAAACCAACACTCCTGGGATCCAATTAGATGTGAGGAAGCCGTGTTAGAGGTCTGTCCTAAAAGAAACCATGCTTTACCCCGTAAGTGGGGTCAATGGTTTTCATTTACTTTTATTAAAGGAACTACCAACCCAAGACAACTTGTTTCACAGTGTACTCCATCTAAAAAGTGTCGCCACTGGTAATGCGGTTTGGCAGCTGTGCGTTTCTGGGCGTATATAAGTGCTCTTTATAAGCCAAGAAACACACAGCTGCCAACCACGTTATCGATGGCGACACATTTTAGATGGAGTATTCCGTGTAACCGGTTCCACTGTAAATGCCTTGTTCTTATCGCCCAGGGGTCAGTGGGGGGTGATCCATGGCACGGTGTGACGGCACGTTGGCCATGGAGCGCCTAAGCAAACAGAAACTAACAGCCACTGAGTCAGCTGCGGTGATTCAGCCGGCGTGCCTGATGGCATTCGTCACACCACCTCGTCTACCGACACTTGGGTCTGTACTGACGGATGGTTGGGATTTCATCGTATCATCAGGATACTCCAAAGCACAGCACCATAAGTCAAATACATCTGCTAACAGGCGATGTGAACTGTCAAGTTTTTTGAGGTATTGACCTTACTAAATGAAGCTTGAAAATGTGATTATCTGTTGAAACATAGTTCCCCAAGTTGAAAAATATACTCATATTCAATTTATTTATCATTTTTGATTTGTCATTTTCAAGTAATTTCTCGAAGGGTCATTATTCGACACAAAAAGATATTTGAAATCTAAAATGTATGTAATTTGTTGAATAACGAAACAAAGTATTGATTGGTTTGGGGAAAAGGGAAGCTGGAAGACGGTAGACAGATCATCCAAATTAAATTTTCATGAAGAAGTAGCTCAGTATCTTAAATTCATTGGCAAATCCTTTGTTTCTTATAAACACATGTCCTCTTGAATGTCATCACTAAATGTACCCTCAGTACCAAGCAGATTCTTTTACTCAGCATTCAAAGTCAGGCATGCAAATGTCAAACCTGCCCTGACATGCCAGATTGTCCGATTGAAATACTTTTGTTTGCACACAAGGGGCCAAACGTGGGTACGGATGATCGAGCGAACGCCTGTAAACGTTGTCTCCGGAGCATGCTCACTGGTTTTTTGTTTCTTTTTTTTCGCCCCCTCAAAATGGATGCAATCATGCAAAAGGAAGGCTGCTATCTTTTGCATGGATCAGACTTCTGCTTTACATGAAAGGGCCTACTGTGTAGGCTGAGGCAGACCGGCTTGCGACCGGTGGATCAGGTTTCACCCTGCCCGTCTGGAGAGCAAAAGGCCAAGGTTCATGACTCATATCCGGGGATGATTCCCGTGTATTGTCCGGCAAATCTCAGTACAATTTCCTCTGAGGGGGCGGACGAGAGAGCCTCTCGAGGATGACAAACGCCTTCAGTCTTGAGGAGGCTTTTCTTTTTTGTTCTGTGGATGGAAAGCGTCCCATCGACTCGTTTTCCCACCAAAGAAACGTTTCTGTCGGCGGAAGCAATCATTTGCCCTTCCTGCACGGTGACTGTATCAACCCCCCCTCCCCCACCCCCCCGGGTTTATTGCCTAACTGGTCTTCATGAGGATTAGTGCTTGAGCTACTGCAGTTCCTTACAGACGGCACACATTGGGTGTTGTTTCAAAACGTACACCCTTACCGCACCATTGTGAGGATTTGGGCTGTGCTGGGATACATTCTGACACATGTATATGATTCATTTCCTTGTTTAGTTAGTGATTGGTTAGTTGTGTAATTTTAAACTGGATACATTGATTGTACCTTTTGGCTCAGATTTTTTGGGGTGATTTAACCAGGCTAATCTTGACCTGTTGATTATTTTCACTCTAGTTGGCTATGCTACAATGGTATTGTTATCAAATGTTCTTGTAATCTTTAAAACTGAACTGGCAACCATCGTTTTCTGAGGACATTTAAGGAATTAATGTTTCGAGGTGTACCTGCATGCTACTTTGATTGGTGGACTCACACCAATACAGTTTACTTATTTATTGAAGCACAGTTTGGCCTTGTGACCATTCAATGTGCAACTTCATGTTTGCTCTTTTCTCTCTCTGTCTATCTGGTCTAATTGTTTTATCATTTCAGAGCTCAAAGCACACAAATCCATGACGATCTGATGTTTAGTTATTTGTTGCATGTATGTATCTTAAAGCGAAGGAATTAAACGTGTGCCATGCCCTACTCTGGAATGATGTGAGACACATTGCCCAACACATACCACACTATGAGGATATGCATTGAGCTATGTCTCTGTGAGGCACTCTGGGGTTTATTTCACTGCCAAATAAAGTTGGGAGGCAACCACAGCCACGGTGACTTCACCCAGGGTCATGTTTTAAGGAGTGCTGACACAATGTGTATGCAGGGACAATTTGTTTCCAATGACAACAATGCCAAACCCCTGCAACTGAATCCCTCAAAGATCGACGTATATCACACTCTTATATGGGAGCGCAAGCCATATAGACTCTGTGGCTGTAAAATGGTTTTATTTGTGGGTTAACATTTAACCATGGGTACGGAACATAAAGTTAACCTTGTTAAATTTGTTTAAAGGATTATGACACAATGCATGAACTTGTAAAACTTCTTTTTACTCTCTTTTTAGTGCCACTAAAATGAAGTTTTAGATAACTGATAATGCACAACCGCCAAAGGCAGTTTGACAACGACCAAGCGCAGGATGCTGAATTAAGGCGGTGCATCTGCAAACCAAATCATCAACGGCGAGCAGAAGCCACATTGCTACTTGAAGTAGTTGGTAGTTGACATGTTACCTTGTTTAGACGCAACACTATGAATGGGGAAACGGGGACAGGTAGGGTTACTTACTGGGGTTTCCGAAGCCACAAACAAAAGCAAAGCCTTTCCATTTGTTTGGAGCCCCAACGAGGTGGAAGCTCGACGTCACCTGCTTTAAGAGGACCTCTCGTAAACCTCTGGTCTGTCTTCTTAAACCCGCCGGCAGATAAAAGCCAGGTGGCTTAGGGACCGCCGTTGACATTAAGCACACACAACGCGTGTTCCTCTCAGTGTGTTTGCCCTCTAACCAACGGTTCCAACTCATTACATCACGCTAACCCAGGCCAGATAAGTGGTGGTTTACTCAGCCTTTTTATTTTTTTTACATCTCCGTGAAAAGTGATGTAATGGCCAGGCCAAGCTGGAATGTTTGCGAATGTTTGTGAGGGTGAAGATCTGCCTGGATTAGGCATGGTGCAAGCACACGTTTGACCTTGTCCAATGAATAATGACTGAGATTAGGCCAGCAGATCCAGTCCGTGCCCTTAACAAACGTACAATAACACCAAAATGATCGGTTTTACGAGTGCGATCAAAATCTTCAAAAAATTTGAAGCACCACTTTATGGACGTGAGGTTTGCCATTAATTGTTAAAACAATTTCAGCTTCATAAAACTGCATCCACCATCACTGATTCACATTAAACTAGATAAATATGTGCAAATGTACATGGATTTTTTCTAATTTAAGTTTTTTTATTTTACCAAATGCCCTTTGCTGTTCTGTCAATTGCAGAACGTTTTCCAAGTAATGCCTTCTGCTATTTTGCCAATACATTATAATTTAGGGGCCCTTGTGTTATTGTAGATCTAACTTCCTATTGGCTTGCGTAATTGATCACCATTGCTCTGCTTCACCGTGTAAGAATACAGCGCTTAAATCGATTCTATGGGCCAGCAATGGAGTGGAATGATTCAAGGGGTTCAACACCATTATTGGTGATTACCATCGTCCCTCATGATCATCAACAACAACTGCCAGAACCGTTTCACTTAAAGTGGGGTAGGGTTGTGTGGCACCCGTTTCAGGGTGATCGTTCACAAGAATAGGTAACCTTTTCTGTTTGCTGTCAGCGCTTTGATTTAAATGTCAGTATTTCCGCACACGCTGAGACATCAAACTGCTCAATGTATCAGCCAAAACTCCGACACAAATAACGGTCAAATCACTTTAAACCCTGGGACTAACACTGAGTCACAAGCATTGTTGGCGGGAGAATGCCAGATCTTGTAAAATGAGTGACTGTGTGCGTTCAGGCAAGTCCTTGATAATAACAGCATCAACATCGTTATGGATAGCATCACTGTAATCACTGCCAAAAGTAATATAGAGGAGAAGGCCTTTGTCGATCGTGTTTTGAAAAAATGGCTTTGATCAACTATACCCTTTGGGTATGTGTATCAAAACAAGCGTGCTGTAATTACGCCGATATGAAAGCTGACCCATAACTTCTCATTATCCATTTCACTACTGGAGCAAGAGACAAGAGCAGCCTTTGCGAGGTTTCTAAATGTCCAACCACTTTGAGGCCCTCTCTATGCAGAGGCCACCATGTGCCATTATTATCTCACTACTGTTAAGTATTGCTTTGGATATATCAAGGAAAATGGGCATGAAGCATAGGTTTTCCAGAACATTCCAGTTCCCTAAACAGACCCATAAAACAAAAAAAGTGCCTATAACATATTTCATACAGTGGAAAGAATCCTTAAGAATGCAATTTCCCGCAGAGGTAGAGGGTGCTTCATCATCAAATAAAACGCATGATAGAAAATGGTGTCCTATTCAAAGTATTCAGTGTGTGAAAAATCTTCTTCAGTTAGGTTTACACCACAAGTTTGCAATGTTTGTTCCTAGACATAGCTAGCCTCTGGGTTTCTTTTGTCCTCAGGAACCTAGCATAAGTTATGTCTGAGAAAAAAAAACAAGAACAGCATTTGATGGTGACTGCACTGCGCTTCCAATCCAGTCCCACCACTTGTTGTGTGAACCTCCAGGGGCAGTCGCAAGGCCTAACAGCTGCCTTCAACGCAGACCATGGCAGGCTGTACTCACGCTTTGACATCACATGAAAACATGCCTATACTTTGTTCTCCGTGTCTATGTTCACAGTACTCTTTCTGGGAAGATTAATGTTTCACAGACTGGATTCCATAGACAACGTTTCCAATGATGGCTGTCACCTCCCGAAGTAGAAGAATGTTGAGGCTTTAAAGGGGGTGCTATGACCTGACTTCCCTCCGTTGCTTATTATTGATTCCTGCATTTCACTTGCTTCATGGCAAGACCCTCGGGTTAAAAGGTCAACGTATGGATTGGTGTGTGTGTTTACCACATTAAAACGTGAAAGACGCATTCTCTGACTATTTGGTAGGTCGCTGATTCTCTTTGAACCAAAGAAACGAATGAGTTCAGTTGTGCACGTACCTGTCGGAATGTACACTCGTGCACAAATACAAAAACACACTTTTACTGTAAATGGCTGTGTCCAAATCAATGGCTCTCCAGTCAGTGAATTTACACTGGGAGAACTATCCATGTTTCTCAGCATCACATTTATAGGTGGTAAATAACAAATAAAAAACAAATTGAACAAGGAAGGACCTATGGGTGTCAATTGAGTTTTTGTTGCTATCTATCTGGTATGTTTGAAGTTAGCATCAGACAAAGTCTATGATTATTGCCATCAAATTAACAAGCTTAACCTCTATGACCCTTACTCATTAGTATTTTGTATTTATTTAGTTGAAGTATTTTATGAATGCTATTGGTTGGCAGACTTGCTGCCCTAAGAGTTGTAATGTAAGTACGTTTGTGTTTGTTGACATGAACTCAGACTGAACCACAGCCAGGCTTGGCTGCAGGGCTAGACAGAAACCGTGGCAACACTGCAAGAGACACACATACGCAGGTTTTACGAGATGTCGATGAGGTCACTCATGACTAACTGTGCATTGGCATAGACAGTAAAGGCAATGCTGATTTCTAGTTACAGACGTGAATGCATAGGAACATTAAAACATTCTAAACAGATTTTCTTGAACTTGTTACGCATCTTTGAGTGTTATGAAAAGTATTATTTATAATTAAATTGTGTTATTATTTATTATCCACGTGGCTGTGTGAGATAATCAGAGCTGAGGCCATGTCAGGGCAGACATCCCTCAAAATAAACCGACAAGCTGCCCTTAAAGTAGCCCACCAGTGTGATGCCAAGGCCGGTCGAACATACACCTAGGTAATCATTAATTCAAACTGCTGGTGACGGACTGCAATTACCTCAACTGTTGGTTGGTGGCAAGGCCAACCAGGTCAGCAGTAATGAATAGTTACTCCTACGTGACAGGCTGTTGTACTGAACTCACACTGAACAGGTGCACTGCTTTATCCGAGTGATGCTTTATCAGGTCTTTCTTACAGTTGAAATAAACAACTACTTGCTCTCTGTTTAGCCAGACTGATAAAAAAAAAATGAAGCTGTGTACGATTTTAACATCAGCGAACTACGTGTTTCTGTACGAATGATAAAGTACAGAAGCAAAGCTAACGTGACGTTTTTCGACGTCCTATCTGACAGAGACGAGTGGCTAAGAGGATTTTCTCCTGTGAGCACAAAGAACTGTCTGTTGGGCCATAGGGGGGTATCCCAGGAGTCAACCGGAACAGGTGGCTATCCCCACGGGGAGTGTTTGTGGGGGCTGGGAGGGTAACTGCTAGGGTAATCAGAGACAAGCCGGAGACAAAGGGGGAGGGGAAGGGGGGTCGGGGGGGGGGGGGGGGGGGTGTTGGTGGGAGCGGATGGTGTGGGTTTCTAACAGTTCAGAGAAAGGATCTTATGTGTTTCCTGTGATAGAATAACATTACCGCCTGAAGGTATTCCATGTATTGGTAATATGTTGCTGCACAAAAAAGACTCAAGTAAATGACTTAATAATTCACAAAAGAAACCGAAAGGTGCTATAAGTCCAAGGTAATAGATGTCTGGGTGGGCCACAGATCTTCCATGAAACCGGTTCTCCACAAAGAATATTGGCTGAGAATTATCTTCATTCATCTTGAAAAATGTATGGCTTGTTTTGCCAACCACCTTCCTTCTCCTTCTTCTATCCTGTTCCATAAATGTTGAAAGGGCATTTGTCGCCACCATGTTACAACTGCCAAATGTTATGACCAAAGGATGTGCTTAAAATAGGAATTATTTGGAGTTACTTTGAGTTATAATAAACTTTTTTATGCTCTTGGTTTGTGCCAAATCATTAGAAACTGCCAAACATATTCCCTATGAAGTGGACGCCATCAAAATCTATTTCAAGATATCTCCCTCATTTGCATGAAACGTGTTTTAGAGGGTGCCAGAGAAACAGTAAACATTTTGCACCTAAACTTGCTGGATTTTAATGGCCTTTTACCTTTTGACCCGAAATACTATAAAGCTTAAGGTGTTGTTACATGTTTCAGAAGGGTGGATAGGTTTAGGAAACTAGAAGTTGGAGTTGGGAAGGCCTCAATTTCCCTTTTCCTGTACATCCATCATTACTGCCTGGCAACAAAAGGATATTACATTGCGGTCCAGCATTAGATTTGACGAGTGAATCCCCTATTCTGGCACGTTCTACCTTATCAGTGCTCGAACGAACAAGTGTGGCTTTGTATTCGCATTGTATTTCTGCGTCGAATCATCCGGCACGGGCTGTAGGCACAGACATCTCAGGTTGATCAGACAGACACGGCAAGAAGATCAGAAGCGTTAGGATCACACCGATACGGGACGGTTGCATTCATAAGACCCGGACGCCGGCTCAGTGACAGCTCCGCGAACCGGAGGACCAAAAGAAAAGCCTCTCGTGGCAGATAACTGCAGGTCTATCAGCGACAGAAAGCATCTGGGTTTGTGTGATGGGATCTGCGAGAGAGAACGGAACCAATGCGATGGAGGCCGACGCTGCTGGCGGGCTACATCAGAACTCCACAATAGTCCCTCCGTAGTTGAAAGAGTCCAAGTAGGGCAACAGAAAATGAAAACAAAGATGGTCAGGATGCAATCCCTGCACGTTGTTTTGAGCCGTGATCTTTCCAAGCAAAAAGGAATTGGTGAAACTGTAAGGTTGAAGAGAAGCCTAATCTCGTTTGGGATAAATGACACATGCTTTAAATGTGCTTTGTGACAAAGCTGTCCTCTGCATTCATATTGCTCTATCCTGGGATGTCTTTAACATTCATAATAGCATCAATCGAGCGTTTCACAGAACTGTACCATCTAGCTCATGTAATTACTAAAAAGCTAACACTTCAACTCAACCTTTAGCTTTTAGCTTTCCTTTCTGTTTCATGACCTAATATTATTACATTTATTTTTCACCACAATCTGCCAAGGACCATATCAAGTGTAGCTGACTTTAGTTTTTACTTGCCACATAACCACTAGATTGTGTTCGGAGGAAGAAGACATTTCAAAAGTATTTCATCTAAGGAAAACATGTACAGTAGCACCTACTGTAAAATCACTTTGATGCAATGCAAGCCATTTGTAATTTAAGTGCCATGCCAAGACAGCCCATCCTCCGCTTCCTCTCTTCATTAATTATTACTCTCTCAC
>JAVQJS010044858.1:0-10797 GCA_036024795.1 Galaxias rostratus | reverse complement strand
AATAATAATAATAATTATTATTATTATTAATTATTAATATCATTATTGTTTTTATTATTATATAGGGTTTAGACGTTAAAACAAGTTACACTTGTGTCCTATCTGTTGGTCATTGATTGATATAAGGGGTTGTATTTATTACTAAATGAGGAATCTAATGTCACAAATACCACATAAATTTAAAAGGAAATTCGAAGTACCGTGAGATTCATACCAGCATCTGTTTTTTTGTGTTCTGTCTTCTGTACTGCTCAACCCATTGTTTCCCTTTTGAACCAATCCAAATTCCTTGCGAATGACTCACAAGCTAGATCCAAACAACTGGACATTCCTGGCCATTTTGAGCATGATCCTAAACATTTGTGGGAGGAAAGGCAGTAAAATATGCAAAAATCCCAAGTGTTTGTGTCCAAAGCCAAGCTCTTGGGGAGTTTGTCACGTGTTAAAGGTCAATCTACTAATCCTCAACCAGTGTTTATTTCCCAATACCTGCGTGTCCCGGTCTCCAGTAACGAAAAGAGATCTTCAAACTTGAGAGGGATGCTAGACCTCTGCCTGATTGTATAAAGGACATGTCGCTAGCAGAAAACTCTCCCACAGTTACTATAAAACACCCGCAATAAGTTGAGATCCTTAGCCATCCAGACAGGATGTGTTACAATGAGTGGGCACATCTTCAAAAGTCTAGACGACTACACACCTGAAACCTGACACCTGTCCTGTAAACGGAGCAGACTCTGGACACAATTGCTTCCTCTACCAGAAGGGCAGTTGTAACATGCAGAAGGAGGTTATTTGTTATTTAATATGTTTGTTATTGACGTTAACTTAAAAGAAAGAATAGTTGGCTTTTAATGACGTAAAAAGGTTTTTGTTGCAGCAAATGAATAGCAAGAGTACAAAATACTTCAAAGCCAATTTAGACTCTATTCCTTTTTGACAATCCCCATAATTACGGTTTTCAGAGCAAGCCTGACTACTTGGTCAGCTCTAGTGTGCTCTCCTGCACAACTGATTCTTTAACACCAGTCTTGAGAAAGATTCCATTCAGTGTTCCAATCGAATGTTGTTATAACAGGAAAACATTTAGTAATATCAAGTCATATTTTTTAAAAACAAGACTATGCCCCCCTCCTCCCAACTAACACAATAAAGTACTTACTGAAATTCATATTACATGATTTTCCACAGTCATAATGTTGGCTGTTATCATAAGCAAGCGGGAGGATCCTTATTCTGGACCTTCACCAGACAGGTTGGGCTTTCCCTGAAATCTATGGTATTTAACTTAAACAGCTTACCAGGCCTTTGCATGCATTTTGAATTTGCTATTACATCTGACTTTACTGGACTGCACAAGGGGGTGTTTTGCATTGTGTCGTGACCTGCTTTTATTGTACTCCAGGATCAGGCAAGGAGCTTACTTCAGACACAAGCCCAATTGCACAAAAAACAATTCTATCAAGTATCTATCCCAAGTTTTATTTTAAGTTGAATTCTAGTTCCTGAGTATCATTCCTCGTAAGGTGGAAGGAGCTTTATGGAATTGCAGCCGTTTGTGCCTTATATTTGGCAAACGGAGCCATTTATTGAAATTACAGTATTAGATAGCGCTTGTGCTGTCCTAAGGATAAAAAATTACCCTCTATTATGTTAGTTAGGAGGAGACAACCAACAAAATCATTAAAGAACTGTTTTTGAAAAAATGAAACATCCACTTTAATAATATTTCCATGTAAACCATACACCACCAAGGTTGTTGTAGAATAAGCTTTGACCTTGTAGTTGTAAAATCATTTACACAAAACAATAATTACGAAGACACACACATACCATTTTTAATTGATTCATACTTATGCTACAGACTGACGTCAGACAAAACGTCTCCCTTGTGCATGTGCAGCTTTTTAAATTATTATTGAAAGTATTGTTTATTAATGGGGATATAAAGATGCTGCAGATGACAGGGCCTCCATTTTTCTTTTTGCTCAAGCCATAGAGTGCATGTCTATAAATGTATTGTAGCTTTAACCAAGCCAGTTTTTATTTGCTACAAATGACTGTTGCCACTGATGCAAAAGCTAGAGTTGAATAGTTTTAAAAATTGCGAAAAAATATCCAATGTCTAATGAATGCCTGTTACTTACTCAAAAGGTATTCCTGAATTAGCATTGGGGTATTTTTCAGCATCTCCTGGAAATGCTGTAACGCTTTGATGTAGGTATCATTTTGAACCAAAAGGGGGTGGAAAAGATTTACTGGGGTTGTTTCATGAAAAGCAGAAGGCATTTCAACTTCCTTAGGAACCATAGGGGTGCTCAAACTAATTTGACGCAACATTCTTCGATGAAGACTATTCTCAACAAAGCTGAGCAAGTCACGTGTCCTGGAAGCCAAGTTTTCAGGATGCCAATCAGAGGATTCTGTCGAGGCGAGCAGATGCATCAATGCGGTTTTGTAATGCTGATAGTTAAGGGTACTTCTTCCTGTTAGGACTGCCTGCTTCTCGTTAAGAAATGATAAAATGTTGAGACTTTGGATGTGACATGATAATTTGGGGAAACCTTTTTCAAGGTGCTTTAGAAATTGGTTTTCATAAATTGTCAAAGATGGGCACCATATCGTTTCAGAGGTAGCTTTGGTGGTGGAGCAGGGTGCTATGGTGAAATAAACCTCTGTGTCAAGGAGCTTTACAACAGGGGTCATTTGGAAAGAGATTGTCTTTCCTGACCTGAATTGAACAGTCACTGTAGCTGAAGAGTCCTTATAAAAAAACGCAAGGTCGTATTTGTGGGATATGTGTTCCCAAGCTCTTCTGATTTCATTCTGAAACCATTGTTTAACTTTAACCCTGGACAGATAAGGTGTGTTCATCTGGCAAAGTGGGCCATCGAACACCTCCGTCATTTCCCCCACACTTTTCTTTTCACAGTCCAGGAGGCATAGTAAATCCCCTCCTATGTCCGAGGAGCCACAGGGGCAGTTGTCACTGTTTACACCACCAACCATTTTGATTCTGTACCAGCCTTGTGACCCTCGGTCCTGTGGCATTTCACCTGCTTGGCCAATCCAGGGCTGAAACTGGAAACAGTGTGGCTCTAATGGAAGAAATGGGATTATTACCTTACAGACCCTTGATCGACACGCATCCTCCACCACCTCAAGATCTTTAATTGCCATGCCAACCTTGTCCGCCTTGTTCCTCATTGCGTCTAAAAGGTCGTCGGCTATACCGTCCACAAAGTTCCCAATAAGCCCAATCTCTGACGTTGAAACATGTACACATTTGTTGTAAAATTGGTGAAGTATGTTGTTGTCTGGAAGTTTCACGTCAGCCGAGAGGTTCCTCACATTGGATATCTTTGTGTCTTCAGTGGTGCTGTTACTGGTGTGGCTCCGTGGGTTTCTCCAAAGGTATCTGTAGAGGAAGTGAATCATAGCGATGATTGAGTAAGTATTCCAAAGGAACCACATATAACCATCCTCAGTGACAGTATTGTAGTCGGCTGCTGTGCCTGTCAGAGGTTTCACTTCCTGTTGTGAACCAGCCATGCTTTTCTCATGTTTGAGCACTTCTTTTTGAATCAGTAATGTCTGTTGGTTTCGTATATAATTCCTCAACTCCAAATCTATGTTTTTGTTGACACTGGAGATGTCCTCTTGTTGTTCTCCCTCATTTATTTTGGACACTGAGTGGTAAAACCTATTCTGATTCTCCTGTGACAATTCATGATCTGTTACTGTTATATCTATCTGTTCCAGCGATACAATTGTGTTGATATTTCCATGCATGACCACTGGATGAGTTTTGGTCACTTCAGCCTTTCCAAGCAGGGAGATTGTATCAATTGAAGTCGCCTCGTGGTTAATTTCAGTTGTTTCCTCTTGGGATTTGAGGTTGACAAAAGACCTGTCTGGCTTATCTTGTGATACTTTCATATTTAGGGGGGTCATTTCCTGGGCCAGTCCCTCTATCTCCCCTTTAAGCTTCTCCTCCCACTCTCGCATGCTTGTATTCAGGTCATCCTCCGTCACCCCAGGATCTTCTCTTGGATACATTATTAGGCCTACTCCCACCACAAGTACTCGAAGAATAATGTCTTGCATCGTAAACACAGCCTGTAAACCGACAGAGCAACGTTCTGGTTTATTTGATTGCAGTGATCACAATACGTTTGTGGATTTTTTCTTAGACTAATTTATTTTACAGTATTAAAACCAATCCAACCCACAGACATTCATTCTCAAACATTTTGCTGGTTCATATTGGTAAATTGAAGATTTGCGAATGCATCTTTAAAGAGGAAGAAGTCACTTCCTTGATGAAATTAAGGCAGATTTGTAATTTGTTTCAAGATGAAAAATGTATGCATGCCAATAATAACTCTTTATAGGCAAAGTAAAGTTACACTTAACACTCACCAGGCAAAAGTCAGGTTAAAGAAATATCCTCTTTGTTCATATCTTGTTAAATTACAAAGTGAAAGAAGCAAGGATAAAGCAACAGCTATTTTGTCCCCATTACCGTTTGGTAATGACGTTTGCAACTTATTTCCTGAGCACACCCGCCCACATGCCTTCATCTGCAACTCACTTTCCTTTAAACTTCCGATAGACTTCATTTAGACTTCCTTTTGGTCGGCAGTTTTGCTACAGTACACAGCATATTTCGTGGAACTGACTGAGACTTTGCATTGTGTTCTGTCAGGACAATACCGGAGCTTTCAATTTAACACTACAACAAACCATAAGCAATGAGGCATGAATGGATCAATAGGGTACAAATCCATTTAACTGGTTCTTCCAGTTTGTCTTCATTCTGATGGGTGCAGTTTTGTTTAACATGCAGTAAGGCATATAGCTTCATATTGGCCGGTGATGGACCCATCTTTTCAGCATCATGTTGGATATTTACTCCTCTCAAACCAAGCCACGTGGTTTAAGGCAAAGGTCCCTGTAGCGTGTCAGGAACAATCATTCTAATCAAAGAAATATGCATCTAAAAATTTAATCGTAAATTGATATATTTCTGTGAATAAAATAAAGTACTTGACCCTTGTATTATTTTGGCTTTTTTACCAAGTGTAAAAGAGCTGCATTTTCCCCAGCTGTTTGTGGTGAAGCTGAGCTCTCAGAGGTGCAATACACCAATTTTGATACTGCATAATTCTTGTCTGATCTGTCCATATTGTATCATATTTCTATATTGTCAAGATATAACGTTGCCAATGTTTTACAAAAATAAATAAATAAACTTCTTGATGAGATTGTTCTTCATATTTTGACCTATCATATTTGATAAAGCTGAATTGCAAAAAATGCTATTGAAGGGTCTCTCTTTTTATTATTAATAGTGTTTTATCTCATTTATGTAATTACCAGGATCCTGTGCTCTACAGAATAAGACTAATTAATCACAGGAGTCTAGTCTGTGACTAGATCAAATCCAGCGCAAGTCTGGTGTCTTTAGTTTGACAAAACAAGTTTTTCACCAAACTCCTGTATTACAACTGTTCCTAAAATGATACATTTTTGTCTCTCAGTACTTTTTGTTGGCAGCTGTAGTTTGCTTTGTGACAATGGGGAGAGCCATGTAAATCCTTTGTCTCATCGCCCTATTGAGCAACAGGTGCCTTTGAAGGGAGGGGTTAAATGACAGATGATGTAGTCTGCTGCTTTACATCCCTATAGAGCATTCTAGAAAGGACCGATACTCAGCGTGACAACCAGCTAGTGTTTAAGATGTACCATGTATAACTGGAGAAACGCATGCTAAATATCATGGACTACACATATACGTATATAGTCGCTTTATAATAACGTGACAATACAAATCACTTTGCTTGCTGTAGCAGCTCTGCAACAACAACATTAGGTATGTTAGAGGTTTCTTCTTTTTAAGAGTCACAGATACAGAAGATACCTGTGATTGTGTGTTTTACATGATTAGATGAATTATTGTTCAGCTTTTATTTAATTTCTTATTTTTCTATTGGTTGTTTGCAAATGTGCAGTCAAACACTGTGTTGCCCTTGTTCTTCATTAGTTTTGATAATAAACAACAATATTTTGTGTAGCCTTGATCATGATGGCTTCATGTTCTTTGTAAATATACATGGACAAGCAAAGATACGTGCAAAAGCTTTAGAAAATGTGTAATGCTCCTTCTATTACTAAAAACAACCTCCGATTGTAAAGCGCTCCTCACAGAAAGTACCACTATCAGACTCTCGTGATGGATTTGGACACTTTCTGTTCTTTCCACAGATTAATCTTTAAAAACAGAACAGACGTAAAATAATTCAAGATGGATAAGTTCCGTATGATGTTCCAGTTCCTCCAATCCAACCAGGAGTCATTCATGAATGGCATCTGTGGAATTATGGCTCTGGCTAGTGCTCAAATGTACTCTGCCTTTGAGTTCAGTTGTCCCTGCATCCCAGAATACAACTATTCATATGGCATAGGTATACTTGTTGTACCCCCTATATGGTTTTTCATGTTGGGGTTTGTATTGAACAATAACGTTTCCATGCTTGCCGAGGAATGGAAGAGACCAACAGGTCAACGAAGTAAGGACCCAAGTATCCTCCGTTATATGTTCATTTCCATCACCCAGCGGTCCTTGATAGCACCCATGGTGTGGATATCTGTAACGCTGATGGATGGGAAAAGTTTCCTATGTGCCTTCAGTGTTGACTTGGATATCTATAAGTTTGGGAACTCCAGTGTCATTGACGAAATGTCTGAAGTGGATAGAATCAAAGTCTTGGCGAAAATTCCATGCAAAAATATTTTCGATAGCCATGAGGTAATTTCAAGAGAGGCAGCATCTCGGTACATCAAGTGTATATCGCAGGTAAGTTGTTTTTGCCTTCATTTCATTTTGTTTGATAAATAATCTGATTGTGAACAAGACCTGTTGAAAGACGGGTCCTGTACTTATACCAATACAATCAGTAGTGCCACTAAATGGAAAACCGAAGTAAGTCATCCATGGGCCCTGGGCAGAATGTGTCTTCAATATTGACTCTGTACCTTGCTGTCAATCATGTTAATCAAAAGTATTTTAGATGGGGTTAAACATTCCTTCACATTGTATTCAACAGGCGTTTGGCTGGTTGTTTTTGCTACTCATCACCCTAGCGGCCTTCTTGATTCGTGCCATACGACCTTGCTTCACACAGGCCGCCTTTCTTAAGACAAAGTACTGGTCACACTACATTGACATTGAACGCAAACTGTTTGACGAGACATGCAAGGAGCACGCCAAGAGCTTTGCCAAAGTTTGCATCCAGCAGTACTTTGAAGGTGTCAGTGGAGAAATGCACAATTTCCATCGCCATCGGTCAAAGAGTGACAGCGATGATGAAGATGATGATAAAAAAAAGAGTGATGAAGACAAGCTTCTCGGAATAAGAGTCCAGGACGACATGAATAAGGTTTTGAGGAATTGGCATACATGCAAGCCAGCCCTGGCCCTGAGGAAAGATGAGCCGGATGGCCAGGCCTGTGACGTACTCAACGGAGATGTTAATGGAGGTCCACCTGGTTTGACTAATGGCCATGCTCATGACTTGGCAAAAAGGGAATGGGCTGTGTACTACAGCAAGGTTTGACCATTTCAAGGGAAAATAACACTCCATTTGTGTCAGGGCTCTGCTTGAGCGTGTTGCAGTTCAATCGTTTCATTACTCAAATAATTTATTATTGAAGTATCCCGAGGAAGACCACGAGGAAGAACATTTTACTTGAGTTTTTATATACTATGTTGTGTTAGAAATGACATGTCTCATGCACTTTTTCATTGTTAGTTTCATTTTGTATGTTGTGCAAATGCTTGAATGTTTGAACTGAACATTTTCGTGGTCTTGTTTCAATACGCTTAAGTGTCAACGTATACTTGCTTGGAGTGATGTCCCGTTGGTGGGTACAAATACACATGGACATCTCTATGCAAGTTACCCTCTTCCCTAATTTGTACTGCAGCAACTTTGTTATCAGATGGCTATACAAAAGACCATCGCCTAAATGTCTTTTAATTGTTCACAATACCTTGGATGAAAGGCACATGCTTAGTGCCATCCTGTAGAGGACAAATAGCAACTTAAACTAGTCAGATTTGCAAATACTCAGAGGCGTTTTCTGAGTGATTTGTGTGAACCTTTGATGTCATATTTCCATAAAGCAGGTAAAGCACTGCCTTGGAATTGGCTGTGAAAGGTAAAGAGCCTTGCTAGTGAGCACAACTATTATGTATTCATTAATATGTTGATGATAAACCAACTATTTTGTGAACATAGTTTAAAAGGACGGTAGATCTACAGATGAGGAATTTGTATTTTTTGTTTGAGAGTATAGTTTATCCATATTTAAACAACTGATCTGCAATCCCAGTCTTCTGCTGATTTTTGGTCATAGCATTTCCCTCCACCTACACTGTACGCACACTCGAAGCCGGGAATACAAAACCACAAGCATAATAATTTACATGGTGGCGGGGACGATATTTGAATGGATCTCGTCTTTGCATCAGCATTGATTCTATAAAAGCTTTTCACTTAGACCTCAACCGTAAACACTGTTCACATCAGTTTTTTCTATTTGAGCCTCAAGGACCTCATAGAAACACAGTTGTTGTTATACATCCACAACACTGAATTGAGTTACTGTGTTAAGAGGCTTAAAGCTTGTCTGGTGCTTTTTTTGAGTACACCACTAGAGGTAGTCCTTGTTCCAAATCCCTGTGCATTAGCCTGGCCGTTGTTCCACAAACATCTCAAGCAAGCATCAGATAGCACATAAAAACACAGACGTCTTTGATTTTGTCCGTCCCACTCCAACGCCCAGTGCTGCGTGGTTTCGCAATGCTCTGTATGTAACAGTCCAGCTGTGGCGTGCTAATCAGCGATTAAGTCATAAATACGGGGGTGAGCAGGAATGGTATGAATGGTTGGGATCCCTCCGGAAACCTCTCGTTTGACTCCAGGGTCAAAGACGCGGTGCTCCCCCAGAGAAGAGCCGAAGCCAGCAGCAGCTGCTCGCTGCCTGAGCAAACAGCAGGGTCACTCGGGTGGGGGGCGGGCGCTGGAAGTCTTTGTCCAGGCACCGATTCTCTCTCTTGGTAGAGCCCCCATCCCTCCACCCTTCAATTAGAACATTTTGCTCTCAATAGATGGAGGCAATAGGAGTTCCTCACACACTTCATCATCTGTCCTTGTACCTCTTTTTTTCCGTCTCTTTGGTTTGACGTGATCTTTCACCACAAACAGTATAACATGTTAATATATGGTAAAAATCAAGTGTCTGTGTATGTGTGTGTGTGTGTGTGTGTGTATGTGTGTGTGAGTGTTCAAAGGTTCAAAGTGTTTTATTTGTCAAATGCACAGTATAATACAGGATCATTCTGAGCAAAGAAATTCTTGTGACAAGGCAGGCAACAACTACGTAGAACAGAGCCAAAATCTCTTGCTATGTATGTGCCTGCTATCAGCCTCTCCTTCTTTGGTTCTAAATGCTGCCCATAGAAAGACAAGTGCCACTGCATGCGGAAGCCTAGCGTGTTCATGAAGAAACACCCATTGAAAGCCGCGACGTGTAACGCGCGGGACACGGCGGACTTTGACGGCGTGTGTCTCGCTCCCCGCCGGAGCCCAGCGCCGCCATGCCAGCGTGCCAGTCTGTTTTGGGTCCAGCCGGGCTGACGGTCGACACCGACACCACGTTTGGCTGCGCACACGGCGTTGAGGTGCCATCGAACACACAAACAGATCGGGTTCCCCTCGGCCCACAGCTCCTCTGTTCCAAACAACTTCCACAGAATCCCCAAAATGCTTTTCGAAGAACCAGCTCGGGCCATAAATAAAGCTTACAAAAAAAAGCGTTGACAAATCTTCCATCTAATTGAGGGGACTGGCTGATACTGAGTGAATGACTCTATTTAAGTGAGTAGTACATACACAATCAGGGTTAATCAGATAAGCAGGGCTAATCACTGCTTAATCAGTGGAGCCAGCAGCAGGCGGCACAGCGGTCGGGCTGAGCCCACGGAACGGCTCCCTCCCTGATGGCTCTGGAGAGCAGACGCACCACCTGGAACCTGGAGCACAGGGCAGACACGCTAAGACAGGGGTTCCCATCCTCTTCTCTGTGACTGTCTGTGTGTGTGTGTGTGTGTGTGTGTGTGTGTGTGTGTGTGTGTGTGTGTGTCATGTCCCCCGTCTCTCGGCTCAACACTGCCCTCTGCGTTCCTCTCCAGCTTCGCTCCAGCCCTGGCTTGCGTCACGGCCCACGTCCTGTCACCATAGCAACGGACGTCAGATTAGCATGGGTACCGTTGATGGTGGTGGTGGAAGCAGTGGACACGAGCCCGCTCCATCTGCTGCCCCCCACTGGTGGGCTGGTGTACTGCATAAACAAAAGCCTCACGCTTTCATCACAAAGAAGCGTAAAGAAATACAGCTGTACAATTGTTTTAAACAGATACTAAACGTCAAACAAATGTCAATAATATGATACCTTGTGTATGACATAGATGTGCAATCAAACATCAAATGAAGCCTCACTTATTATAAATCTGAATATATAATGATAACAATCCCGTTTATCAACTGGAGAGAATAAACAAGCGCTATCGGACACTCAACTATGGTATGGCTTCAATGTATGGACGACTCTTCTTCAAACCACAAGACGCTCAAACACACACACACACACACACACACACACACGTTCATTTTTAACCCCCAGAGAGAGAGAGAAAGAGATAGAGAGAGAGAGAGAGAGAGAGAGAGAGAG
>JAVQJS010044846.1:0-11351 GCA_036024795.1 Galaxias rostratus | reverse complement strand
GCGTCTCATTTACTTTTCATTTATTGTGTCAGCACATCTACAGTGCTTCTATATTTATCAATGTTTGACTTTCCTGCTGAAAACAAATGCCATTTGCTGGAAAGACTGTTCAGTTATGTATAAACATGAAACAATCGAATTTCTACATGTTTAAAATTGTTTTATGCTTGGCTATGTAGCTTTGTACACGCAGAACATTTTTTTTGCCTAATTTCAGACTGAAGTCAGTGCTAAATGTTGGAGATGGTAAAGATTTTCTCAGGTTAACGCATGTAATAGTTGATTACTCCACAGCAAATTTATATAATGGCAATAGTAAACAAAAACAAATATTATTATCTGCCTTACTACAACATTCCCTATATACCACTTGTTAGACCAGTCTGTCAGTCTGATGATGCCATTGGCCGTACCCTCAGCCAATGGGCACAGTTTCCTTCAGCAGGTCACACTTCGCCTTAAATCAAAAGTATATTTGCCCGCAATCTGGAACAATTGGCCTACAGTACCCTCTGCCAGTGGGCACAGCTTCCTCCAGCAGGTGATGCCCCCCTCCTGAGTGTATTGTCCCACAGCCGACTCCAAAAGGAACAGGGGTCCACCACATGTTACCACAAACACAAGGTACGGGACCAAGAAGGCGCCTGTTCAGACAACACACTTTATTAGAGAAAAAAGCCTTGAGCATGGAAACAGTAGGATGGCAGATATATTTTTCTAACAGTACTTCAAATTATGTTTAAAACTATATTAAAAAATATATTATCACAAATTATATTCCATTAATTACATCACATTATTTTTTTAAATGACCATCTTTGAGCTTCTTGTAAAAAATATTGCTTTATATACCTCCTCCATTTTTGTAGCAGAGGTAGGGGAACCTCCACACGTTTCCCAGACCCACAACATGTCCTGCAACAGCCAGGAGATACTCCATCTTACTGGCCCAATGTCCTCTCTCCAACTGCTCCTTACTTCCATTTGTATGTAATGTAGCCCCATTCAACATGCTCGAAAGCTCTATTTTATCTTCGTCTTTGCCTGTCCTATTTTCGTCCTCCGTACAGACCGTAACATTTTCACCATCCTTGCAATTAGGCTGTCTATCCATCATATTCTTCTTCAGTCTGGTAAATGCTCTCTGAAGGGCACTCATAGCTATTCAGACCGTTTTGGCTTACATTTCAAACCAGTAATTAAAACATTAACCCTCAACATTAGATATTGCCAGACTCTGAACTTGATGACACCAGCAGAGGGATCTAAAGAGCTCACCCCAAAGCTTCGCCGTCAATGCAGTTTACCAACCACCAGAGTCCCTCACTGGAGCATGGAGCAGCACTACTACAGTAGCCTTACACAAAAGCTCCTTAATGTTTGTGTTTTACTTTAATTACTTTCACTTTAATTTCCTGGCAAGATTGTTTACTTCCCAGATAATCACCCGCAGAAGTATTGCTTTTATTCTTTAAGTGTACCTGTGTAGGTGGGTAAATGTTAATCTAATTGTGTGCTAATTGTGGCCTTTCATGTGTGATCTTACATTCCCGTTGTCTCTGGGTCAGATTTTGGATTCAACACTGCTGAAATTTGAATTTAACATTGATTTCAAATTAACTTTAAACTGTGGGATCCATAATATATTTTTGTAAAGCCATTGTTTTAAATGATCTTTTTTGACAAAACATTCATTAGGAGACAAAGCCATCAAAGGTTCAACAAAGAGCAAAAGGAAATACACCTCTTGCGGTTACACTTCTACAACTTCAATCTCCATCCCGAGATCTAAACTCAATAGTTCTTCCTTTCACTTCTGTATACGGTAGGTCATAATCTGACTGACACAGGAACAGGAAGCGATGAGGGTAAGATAAATATAAAAATGTTACACAATTGCACATTGGATAGAAAGAGTCAAACAACTTTGGTGTCAAGATGATCGTCATACTTCAGAATGTCAATCCGTTGTAGTTATCCTCATTCCTCGGTGAGGCCTACAGACCTAGCGGCTAGCTTCATTAGAGCCAACCCCGGCACCAGCAAGGTGGAGGAGAGCCAACATCCAGCAAGATGGATACACATAGCAGCGGTTCAAGGTCAGGGGTTGGTAGGCCACCAGGGAATAAATTAAAAGCATCTGAAGAAGCAGTAGGGATGGATTTATTGGTTGACTGATTGATTAGAGATCGCAATCTAATGTATCTGAGCCCATAAGGTCTGGAACTTAGGAGGCATCATGGCTATGGCCAGGGGTTCAGCAGTAAACACCAATCCTGGACCTAAAAACAACATAAAGTGTTTATAAATAAATATATGAGTATTTTTTGCTCTTGAGATGACTTGGTATGAGAAATTATAATTATCTGCAGTACCAGACTCAGATTCCTTGTTTGTGAGCCTTAAATTGCAGGACTAACAAAACAGCAAAGCTAGCCACAAAACTGGTAGCACTGTTCAGCAAACACAGTCACAGTCTCTGCAAATCTTACCGTCAAATAGGAACATTCCTTTACGATATAAAATAATATAAAAAAACTTGTGTTAATGTGTTAATCCACAGGGTAGTCTTACTTGTTTTATTTCATATTTTACCTTTGTACTTTTGTATGCCAATATTTGTATGGGTGACTGACTTGTAGAGGCTGTTGTAGAGGGTTCTGGGTAGAGGTAGAACAAAACTCCCTGTAGGGCTCCAGGGAGAGTCAGTCCACGGATCAGCAGGACCACCAGAGTTTGAGTTGTTGCACACGCATGTACATGTACAGAATGTGTTTTTATTATGAATTAATTGTGTAATGTATTACAACCGCAAACTACCTTCCCTGTAGACTTGACCCCCTTTCAGATGCAGAAGTAGCAGATCACCCACTTCCTGCCCACTTCCTCATTGCCTCCTGAGATAGATAGCACTCGCCGTCTAGAAAGAGGAAGGGGATACGGCCCAAAGGTTTGTAACCTTGGAATCAAAATAGAAAAACTTGTACATTTATTTAGATATAGAAACGCATTTCCATTGAGAACAGAGAATAAGATGTGAATTAAGTGGTGGTGGTGTCACCATATTATTATTAATAATGATAACAATAGTAATAATCTCAATAATAATAATGAACAAAGACTGAGGATATTATCTTCCTAATGACCTCATTCCTTTGGTTTGTTTCCTACCACCTGTTAGATCAATCTTTGGTGTTGCCAGAAATTCCTAAACTTCTGTAATCATCTTTGTTTTTTGTTTTTTTAAATATATTGAATATGAAATGCCATGAAACCCCAGTTACTCTTTTACCTTAGAGGCACCTTTGATAGTCCACAATTCTTTTCTTTAATATCTAATGATGCCACTTGGCGTGCCCTCAGCCAATGGGCAAAGTGTCCTGCAGCAGGTCACACCTCCTTCCTGAGTGTATTGTCCCACAGCCGACTCCCAAAGGAACAAGGGTAAACCACGTTACCACAAACACAGGGTAAGGGACCAGGAACACAAGAAGCTACTTGTGTATGCTAAGTTACTTATGAGAAGTAAATAAGAAAGTCTTGTTTGTTAAAATCATAGTATGGCAGGGACATTTTCTGATCAGCGCTTGAAATAATGACTGTTTTTCTAGCTATTATTGTAAAGAATACAACTAAGTTCTTTTGTAAAAATATTTCTTGTGTCTGCCTCCCAGGTTTGAGTTATGTGAGATCCAGTGGGAGCTGAGCTCACAGGAAAGCAGAAAAGTCAGACATCTGTGGGCTTCGCCAATACAGTGCACATGTTAAGATATTATTAATTTACCTTTGCCACTCACGCAAAAGAGCTCCCAGAAAATTCAGATTATAACTTGCACCCTGCTACCTCCTCCAATTTTGTATTAGAGGTAGGGTAACCTCCAAACAAAATGTTCTGAAACCGCTAGGGAATACTCTACCTTTCTGACCCAATGCCCTTGCTCCTCTAACTTCCATTTCCTTCCATTTCTATTGGATGTAGCCCAATCCAACATGCCTGCTCAAATGATCTTTGTCTTAGCCTGTACTATTTTCATCCCCCTCCCTAGTCTTATGATTTCCAACATCATTGCCATTAGGCTGTCTATCCATCATATTCTTCTTCAGTTTGATGATTAGTAATCTACACCATTTTGGTTTACATATGAACCAGTAATTAAAAGATTAATCCCAGTTTAATAGAAAACCATTTATTCCAAAATTAGCTAGAGTCTAATTTACTAAACATGAGTTATCGCCAGAGTCCGAACCTGATGACACAGGCCTTACGAGCTCACCTTTAAAATGACCAAAGCGGTCCATGCGGTTCACCAACTAGAGTTCCTCACTGCAGGACTGTGAGACCTCAGCCGCATAAAAGACGCCCCTTCCTTTTACTTTCACTTTCATTTCATGGCTAGCTCGTTTACACTCCAGACATCGGCTATGTTCACAAAAATATTGACTTTATTCTTCAATTTGACCTGTGTAGGTGGGTGAACGGTTCATTCAAATGTAATACTATGAAAAAAAAGAAAGTGTAGTTAAAGTTAGTTAATGTGTAGTTATTTTCTTAAAGCTAAACGGCGATACATTTTCATCTGATTAATTAATTTTCACAATGTCGCTACTGCTCATAAGATCTATGAATCGTTACATCTTAATGTATAACGATATGTGTATTGTTTTTCAGAACTGCACTTTCTTCATCGCCATTGTATCGCTTCCCAGGGTAGTGTTTATCCGAAGAACATCCAGTTTGTAATGTTAGATGACATAATGGTTTACTACCACAACAGCAGTTCTAAAGAGGAAAAGCAAATGCCAGACTGGTTAAACCACGCCGATGGGATTGCTTTCTGGACCGAATTAAATAGGAATTTACTATTCAATCGCCACGTGATGAACGATGCCGTTACACTAACAAGTGATCGTTTCAATCATTCACATGGTAAGACAACCTGACCTAAGAATGGTGAAAGAAGGTTATTGCTTTTTGTGGGTTTTAGCTTTTATATTAATAACCAGAGCACAAGCATTTGTTTTGCAAATGTATAACATAACAAACAGATGTCAAACATTTGCATGTTCCCATGCCTTTTTTCTATATCCAGCATTAACTTTGATACCTTAAGTTTAAGTTGGTTACACTTAGGACAAAAATCCTGTCCATCAGAGATAGGGAAACATTTAAGATTGCATACGTAAGAATGCATGCGCATTACGTATACTATTCCACAACACGGTATGATATACCAAGATCCCTGGATGGTTTGATTGAAAGATACACCTTCATTTCCAAGAGCACATCTATCAAGCCCATGGTCGTTGTGGATGGCATCCAGATGGCACAATCGAGGCATTTATGAACCATGCCTACGATGGCAAAGACTTTGTCCATTTTGATGTGCCAACTAGATCCTGGATAGCAGCCGTCTCTGACGCTTTGTTTTATAAAAAAGCAAGAGAAAGCAATTTGGAAGATCTTCACCGAATAATCAATCATTATGAATATGGGTGCATCCGTTGGCTAAATAAGCTGTTGAAATACAGTGCTGGAGTTCGTGAGCCGAGAGGTGAGAGAATATTTCTAACAAGTTAAATCCACTTAACATTGCACATTTAATATATCCTGTGGTGTCTGTTTTGTTGTATAACTTAGATAGATATGTCGGTTCACTGTGAAAAGTAGTCACTAAGTATGTAGATTCTAGTGTGATGGAAACATAGCAAGGTACATACAATGTTTATGTTTTGCAACTTTTTTAATCCCATGTTTTTTCATTATTTGTTTGGCATTTCTCTAGTTCCAACAGTGCATCTATTGGAAAGACAACTGGCCAGTGAATCCAAGGTGGAGGTGACGTGTCATGTGACAGGGTTCTACCCGAGGGAGGTGCAGGTGAAGTGGCTGGACACTGAGGGGCTCCCCCTGGTGGAGGGAGTGAGCAGTGGAGAGGTGCTGCCCAATGGAGACGGGTCCTACCAGCTGAGGAAGATCATGATGCTCTCTACAGGAGACTCGCAGTATCATAGATACAGCTGTCTGGTGCTACACAGCAGTGTGGAGGGCAACATCACTGTGACATGGGGTATGTGCACATATTGTAAATTTTACTGTGCTTATATGAGGTGTATTTTTCTTCAGTAATATAATTACTGAAAAGTTACACTTTCTCGTTCACAGTAGGAAGATGATTCATAAGAATTTAAAGACTCAAAATAACCGAACAATCTTTAGCCTTTTGCCATTAAATTATTACAATTTTAAATAAAAATACATTTGAAAAACTATAATATATATATATATATATATATGTGTGTGTTTGTGTGTGGTTGTGTGTGTGTGTTATTAGAATTGTGTTATTAGACTTAATAAATAGACAAATTAATGAATAAACGGTTTTGGGTGGAATGTGATGAACAAACCAGAGAGCCATATGAGGTGTGTCAGCTTTGTAAAAGAATAGCAAAGCTCATTGCAACACGATTACAAAGAATCTTGCTAGTCAAATAGTAGAACATAATGCAAGTGCTGGTTACATTGATCTGTATAATTTACTTTGCCTTTTAATTCCAGTGCCCAAGAAGAGCTTCTCCTCCATTTATATACCAGTGGGAGTTATTATTATTACTGTTATATTCCTCCTTGGGATTTGTGTTTGGGTTCAAAAGGGAATGCTTGGAGAATTGATCACTGCTTTCATACAACCCTGTGTACACAAGGCAAGACAAATTGGTAAGATAGGTTAATGTTTCATTGCATCAACATATTTATTTACCATTTACTAGAGGAATTTTGTATTTTCCAGGCTAAGGTGACTTTTTTTCATGTAACAGTGGCATGGTTTCTTACCGCAAACACTTTCTTTTGAATGTTTCAGAAAAAAGCTGTGCAGAAGAGGAGAACTAGCTGTATTTTTTTCCCTTGTGAGTTCTAAACCTCACGTTATTGCAGCGTTTTATCAGGTTAAACAGTGTCATCTGGAGCTTCCGCAAATGTCTGTCAGTTAAGATCAAACAAGGACGTCTTGTTTCGAAATGTTACCATATTGTCAACATTTTGTGAAAAACAACTTTAACGTTTTCTATTTGTAGAAACAAGATTATATTATATTTTATTATTCTATTATATTTTGTTTTTATAAAGTTAACACTATATTTTATGGATGTATGAAAATTGTATTGTTTACAACTTCAAAGATCTCATCTCAGAGTCATTTGATAATTATTAAGTATTTTCATGCAAATTATAAAGTATTATCCAAGTGTTTCATTTTCAGGTAATAATACCACGTTATTTTCTTCGGGACTTTTCAAATATGGGTATTATATATTGCATAGCGACTAGATTAAATGTTTTCCTCAAAATGTGTTTACCAGCGAACTGGATAAATGTTGCTATTGAGTTACATATTGTTTACCTCTATACACTGCACAACACAATGCATGTATGGTTGAACCGTTTTGTGTCACTTTTTTTATTTATTTAAGAATAAAAGTCTAAGATCATTTCTACATTCAAACTTTGTCTTTTTATAAGTTAGGAAGAATATATGGTTGGCGAGGGCAGCACGGTGGCGCAGTGGTTCGCACTGTTGCCTCACAGTAAGAAAGTCCTGGTTCAATCCCTACTTGAGGGCTTTTCTGTGTGGAGATTGCATCTTCTCCCCGTATTAGCATGGCTTTCCTCCGGGTACTCCGGTTTCCTCCCAAATTCCAAAAATCATGTAGGTTCATTAATGACTCTAAGTTGTCCATAAGTGTCCATGTGTGAGTTGTTGTATGTCTGTGTTAGCCCTCCGATGGACTGGCAGTGCCAGCCATCAGCTGGGAATCCCCCCTCAGTCTTGGCAATAATAAGTTATTAAGCTGGCCTATGATGCTTTGAGCCAGTAGCACTAACAAGTTAATTTGATTAACTTGAATTTGATTTAAAAATGACCAGCGGTGATTGGCTGCATAAATGGCACCCATTGTGAATGAAGGAGACTACGCTAAAAGGAAGTCTTTCCACAGCATCAATGTGCAGGTAGGCATTAAAATGAGTCTTTAGTATTCCAAATCAATATTCACACTTTAGCTACTGCAGTTAATTACCTATGTCCTGCAATGTCAAGATCATATGTGATGCACCCCAGATCCTCACCAATGTGGAAGCAAAGTGGCCTGGGTCTCTGTATGACCCCCCAAGCTTCCGTGAGTCTATACTGGGCACTAGATTTGACGATGGTGAGTTACATTCCATTGGAATCAATATTTTGTCATCTTCAAATGCAAATCAAAGTTTTGACCGGAAACCTTGTATCATAGGTCAGTTTAACGGTTAATTGCTTGGTGACAAAGTGTCCCCCTGCCAGTCCTATTCGATGACACCTTAACCTGATCTAGAGGCGGGGCTACAACAACATTTTAACGCTGATAACTGCAGTACAAGAAGCCAGGATAGAGAAGCCACTGGGATACTCAAAGCCTACAGTGCCTTCGTTATCTCAGGGTCAGTCTAGAAAGGGCATGTGATATTATTGTGGCGTGTGTAGTCCTCATTGCCACAATTAGAGGAGAACACTGTCTTGCCCCAGGGACCCTGATAACCATCCTGACCCCTTCCTGCTGATGAACAAGATGGCAGAGCAGTCAGAGACACAATTTGCGATAATTGTTTCTGAAAAACCCCACACCTCCCCAGAGTACAAATGATTAGACTGCCTCTCCTTAGTCATTGTTTATTCAGTATTCTTTATTTCCTGCAAGTAAAAATGCAGTACAGTAGTTTATAATAGTTAATCTTTTATGGTGAAAAATAGATCCACCGGTGACTACCTTCCCTCCCTTTTACTGATATTCCAGAAGTTGTATTTCAAATATAGTTTTGGACATGTGTCAACTTTTCTTTTTGTAACTGTTCTCTAAAATCTTTCACAGGGAGCTGTGGGAACATACACATTTCAGTGGCTGGTCTGCACATACATAAAAAGAGTTATACTCCAAGTCATGGTCCAATGTTAATCAGCATCTTACAGAGGCAAGTTGTAACATGGAAGTGGACGAACTTTCTTTAAGGTTACCCCCGGCATTGCTCTGTTGGGAAAAACAAACCATGTAAACATTCCTAATACAGGGTAGAAAAGGTATGTAAACCCTTGAATTTAAAAACTGGTCGACCCTCCTTTGGCTGCAATTACCTCAACCTATCGTTCCTATAGTTGCATATCAGACCTGCACAATGGTGAGGGGGAATTTTTGCACCATTCCCCTTTACAAAACTGTTGCAGTTCAGCAGTATTATTGGAATGTCTAGTCTAGTGTGAATAACTGTCTCGAGGTCACGCCCCATCTCAATTAGGTCGCGGTCAGGACTGACTGGGCCACTATTTCTTACTGTTGAAGCCATTCTGTTGTTGAGTTACTTCTGTGCTTTGGGTCGTTGTCCTGTTACATCACTCATCTTCTGTTGAGCTTCAATTGATTGGCAGATGGCCTTAAATTGTCCTGCGAAATGTCTCGATAAACTTGGAAATTAATTGGTCCATCGATGATGACAATCTGTCCAGGCCCTGATACAGCACCAAACCATGATGTGTAATGATCCACTATACTTCACAGTGGTGATGAGGTTTTGGTGTGCAGTGGCTTTTTTTCTCCAATGTTGTTTGTTCCTTCCAAACAACTCAACTTTGGTTTCATCTGTCAACAGTATATTTTTGCCTGCAGTGTTGTGGAATATCCATGTGCTCTTTGACAAAATTCAAACATCGGCTGACTCCTGACTCCAATTAGCTGTTGGAGAAGTTGTTAGCCTTGGGGCTCACATACTTTCCTGCCCTGTGAATGTTTATATGGTGTGTTCAATAAAAACACATAATTGTTCATCGGTTTAAGCAGACTTTGTTTGTCTATTGTTGTTGCTTGGACAAAATCCAGAACAGATTTTAAGACCAATTTATCCAAAAATCCAGCTAATTCCCATGCGCTCACATACTTTTTCTCGCAACTGTTCGCGAACACGCCCTCCATTAGCTCCATACCGCTTATCCTTGCAGGTTTCCGGGTGTTCTGTATTTGGACTGTGGGAGAGGACACCATGAGTCTCCAATGGAAGCCCAAACAAACACGCATATATAACATATATAACCTATATATATATACAAGATATATAACCTATATAACCTATAACATATATAACCTATATATATATATATACAAGAAAATACAATATTTATAATATGGTACAATGTTTAAGTTTGATTTGTTGTGATCTTTAACAATGCATTGCTTGTTTCAAGCCCCTTTAAATTGTTTCCAAGTAGCATTCACTGTGACTGTAAGTGAAAGAACATAAAATGTAGCAACACAAATTAGCGGTGTACACAAACTGTTCTCCCGGTAAATACTTTAACATCCTGATAGATGAAAATATCTCCTGACCCCGCGGTTTTACTTCATTATACCAGCAGTACATCAGGCATTAAATATGAATGCATTCACAGGATCAAAAATAATTCCAAACCACGCACCTTAAATTCACCTAAAGTTCCCACCTTGAGGAATGAGCAAAAAAACTAGACTGGACTAGAATCGTGCAAAAAAAAGGAAGGTATTCATTCTCAATTCTCATTCTCTGTATTTTAGACACTTAACCTTTAACGACATAATGTCAGAATGGACATCAAAAAAATAATAAATAAAATACTAATTCGATTGACTAAGAGCGATTTTTATAATTTTCGAGTTTCGAGGCCGCCTGATCGTGTGTGTGTACCCAATATCTTGCACTATCAGTACACTGCACGTGGAGGTTGATGATGCAAACTTTGCAACAAGTTTCAGGTATGTACCAAGTCATATCCTGTTTGATACATTTTTACTTTCATTTTGTAGCCAAGCAATTTCGCTGGAAAATGCTTTCATTATGGTAACGAACTTTTTTATTTTATTAATTCATATCTCATGTGCAGCGGGTAAGTAAATAATTCCCGAAGATTGCTGTATTTACAATTACTATCATTATTTCGAGCGCGTAAATTCATTCCCCTCCCCCGCCCTTGAGAACTGCCAAATATTATACATAATGGAAAAGAAAATGAATATTACGATATAATTCTTTCCGAATTTCTTTTTTTTCCAGAAGTACACTTTATACATAGCCATGGGATCGCTTCCAAAGGCACAATGTGTCCCAAAAACATCAACTTTATGATGGTGGATGACATAATTGTTTATCATTACAACAGCAGTTCCGGGCAAAGCAAGCCGATGCCGGTGTTCTGACATTCTGACCCTCCCCCTCAGGATGGGCTTCCCGGTAGCTCATATTATCAGATATAACTGAAAATTTGAGCCTCCCCTCCAAATGGGCTACCTCGATTGAATAG
>JAVQJS010044817.1:0-11615 GCA_036024795.1 Galaxias rostratus | reverse complement strand
TCCAATCTCTCTCTCTCTCTCTCTCTCTCTCTCTCTCTCTCTCTCTCTCTCTCTCTCTCTCTCTCTTTTATGTGTTTAATGCCTTTCTTCTCTGCTGTTGCCAGCTAGCTGTATCGTGGGGATCAGGGACCGTTCAGTCAGAGTGGGTGCCCAGCCCTCACAAAGTACAACTGGCAGCCAGGTGCAGAGTGGTGGAGACGGAGCCTTTCACAGCGCCGTTCTTATGTTGATCTGCTGGAGCAGCGGGAGGCCAATTAACACACTGGCAATAAAAGCTGCACACAAAAAAAGAAAAGAAGAAGAAGAAAACACAAAAACTACACAGGTGTGTTTTTTTTATAATATGATAGAACGTAGATAAAAATAAACGTTTCATATCCGACGTTTCAATGTTGTAACGTTTTTATTTTTGCGATGAATCTGCTGTGTTGGCTATACTCTGTAATTAGTCTTGTTTGGCAAGCACATGGCTACTTGGCCACAATCAGGTGCTCATTTGTGCATTTGGCACAACAGACAGGGCAGTTGAGTTGTATTGCCTAATACGCCCAAGAAACTATTCTTCACAAAAACCTACCTGCTCACGCCAAGCCTCTCTCCTGGATCCACACCAGCCATGGTGAAAACGTGCCGGTGTGATAGTGCAACCGAGGCTGTTTTTAGCCCTGGTTCAACCTCTTTTCTCTGAGAAGAATCACTTCCTGATCTGACTTGCATGGTTTCCCCGTGGAAATCACTGGCAGACTCTGAATCAGCCTTGCTGGTGCCCAGCAGCAGCAGCAGCACTGGTCGCCTGCTGAGTCAGAAACTGAACCGGGGGCGGAACCTGATGGGATGGAGAAGCTGCTGCCCAGCATCCAGGCCTGGGGGGTGGGGGAGAGGGGAGAGGGCACAGCCGTGTCTGGCAGTCCACCACCTCCGGCTGGTGGTCTGTGCAGGTGCTGCTCCAGGTCAGCTCATGTGCTAATGATCATCATTAGAGCACTGGGGGTGGGAGTGGAGGGGGAGTGGAGGTGTAACCCCTTCAAAACAGCATGGATCGCCCGGGGGGGAATGTGTTGCTGTGTAATGTGGGGGGGAACCATTTTTATGAGATGGGTGGTGGTGGAGGTCTTGATGCAGGCGTCATCTCTGCACATACAACCGTACACATAGACATGGATCGCCGGTTGGCAGACTCTGCGGGACAAACTTCTGTTGTCTTTGCAGGAAACCTTGCAGGGGCATCTTAAATCAATTAAATCCAAAAACCTGGCCAGCTCGTTGATTCCGTTTGTACTCCCCCCTTACTTTAGGAGAGAAGCGCAGAAGCGCCCGTGTTTGAAGGGAAACGAACGAGGAAGCACAACTCAAAGGAGGGGAAGCCAAACAACGGTTGGGAGAGTTTATTCCAACTCCAGACAGACGCGCGAAGAAAAGAGACTATTTTCTTATTCTGACTTTTCTATTGGCAAGAGTAAACACGAAGGAGAACAAAGCGAAGCCTGCCAATTACCAGACCCATTTTGTGATACCAGATTTGACGTTTTTGCCCAGGCAGGCCTCCATTCTGAATTTCCGTCTGAGGAGAAAACAGAGATGGGAAGGAGGAGACACAGTAAGCATAGCCTCTTCCCAGGAAAACACTTTGAAGTAGACGAAAAATAGCATGGCAGCCACTCGGCTTTTTCCCTTCCTGCATTTTCCCTCCCGTCTCCCGCGCTTTCTCTGCCGTCTCATTTATTCTCTGGCTTCTTCGCTCCCTCCACCATCCCTTTCGTATTTCTCTATTTTCTGTAATCTCGCGGAGAGTGTCGGCGGCGGACGTCACGCCCGGTCGCTGGCTGACATCTGACACGGCCCAGGGAACGCAGTCAATAAAGCCGTCTAATTGAGTGCCAGTGGCTGCTGTTTATTGACAAAATAAGACCTGGGAATTAGGTGTGCCTCCGCCGGGGTGCCCCTGCCCGGCTGTCCTCCCTCCTCTGCCTGCTGACAGCTGTCCGCTGGCCATCCATCATCGCCTGAGCCTGGCCTGTCCGCCGCGTTTCAAGCGAGAGAGGCCCTACTTGGGAAAAAACAACAACTTCGTCTTCCGCGCCATGTCTGGGCGGAAAGCCTGCGCGAATGTCCGTCAAACAAAAGGAAGGGCGATGGAGTGAGGGTTTCTTTTTTTTGGGGGGGGGGGGGGTGGGGGGCGAAAGCAGGAGCTAAGTGTATGCGTACATGTGTGTACTGGCACTTCCCCGTGTTTATCTCTGAAAGTCCCATCGCCACACACGCCGCTAAGGTGACAGCTGAGCAGGTTTGTCATGAACAGGCACAAACTGTTGGTAATTAATTAGCGCTCACGCTCCTAAACATTATCTGTGCCGCTGTGCCAAGCACCAGATAAGATTCCCACGACTCCGGCTCTCTCTACCTGCTTAATTAGAGGACAGGCAGAGAGCCACCGGCTCAGGAAAGGGACGACAATGACATGGCGCTATCGTCCCCTCTGCTCCCCCAGCAGTCAAAGCCTTATCGAGGTCCACTTTGCATTTCCCCAAATGAACTTGAATCGCGGTGCCGAGGGGGACCGTGCGTAATCGCGCCCCTTCATTGCAGCCATTAAGCGCCTTTCTGTTTGTTTATCCGAGGACATAGAGTTCATCTCTTGAGAGGAGCGCGCCGTCATATCGGTGCTGGTTGCTCTCCGGCGGTGACTGAAGTGTGAACGCGCGGCTCTCGGCGTCGCCTCCCCACTCCCGCGGGCCTTCTCTCCCCCCCCCTTCTCCCTCTCCTCTTCCCTCCTCCTGCTTTCCCGGCCGTGCTCCGCGCGGACCTCGGCGGAAGGGGCCCAGGTGGGACGGATAAGGGGGCGAGATTGTGACGTGACGGGCTGGCGGTTGGGAGACGACTCCCCGACGGCTCCACCGCTGACAGTGATGAACTACCAGGCCGACCCCCTGATAATTCGTCACTCACGGGCAGGGAGGAGTCCATTCATCAACACGAGCGTGGCGGCGCCACATTCTCTTAATACCAACCCCCTGCAACCCCCCCCCCCCTCTTAGTTTACCACCCTCACCATGACGCAGTGTGACTGGCGGCCGGATGACTGGAAACCACTTGCGGCGTCTTTAACACAGACGAGGCGCAGAATGGAAAGACTAGGGCGAAGAGGGTAGGCAAAGAGGCCTAGCAGAGTGAAACGTTCTTTATCATGGCCACTGTGCATTTATCGATAGCCGCGGTATTAATGCGGCAGACACCTCCCCAGTTGAGAATGTTTGGTGTTTTTACTTCAGACACACGCATTTAAAACCAGCAGGATGTCCCCGGAGAGGCGCCCAACCCCATGGCTGTGTGTAACAGTAATCTGGTTAAGCCTCTGTCGCATTAAGGCTCTGTCAAGACGGGTTTGATACGGTCAATACGGTGAGCCCTCAAACCGTATGTGAGATTGATCCTGTACTTTTTACACTTACTTCTGCTGTCGCGGAAAACCCACAGACTGGCGCACAACTGCATGAGCACACATGCACACCCCGTCTCGTGATTTCCTGTATTTTTCTAATGGAAAATGTTTTTGTTTAGAAAACAGATCTCATTTAATGAGACCAGGGGCCTAACCTGCGTGCTCTGACATGGGTCTCTAATGACATCCATTTGGAGCATTTTCTGTTGAACCATCCATTTGGGGAGTCAATTTAATTAGAAATGGCGGTTGTTTTTTCCCAAGCAGAACAACACACTCTGTTGTCCTAAAAGACCCCTGAAGAAATTTGACTAGATTTCCTCTGAGTAACATCTGCGCTCAAAAATCTAAATAATTAAATAATGATGTCACTTTTTGTTGACATTCAAACGTTGGCTTAGGCACAGGTGGCTTAATTAAGATTACCTTTTTAAAAGTTAGAATTGCATAAATAATAACTTCTTCCCCGATGGATCGGACCATACGGTAGATTCAGGTATCAGCCACACAATTTTCCTTTTCAATAAGAACAGTGAGAAGTTCAGGGATAAATTAATGTATAAATGTTGCCCTCCATGCATATCAACAGTAAAGCCAAGGTGGTGCTTAACCAAAACAGATGACGACAAACCCAAACACAGCCTTTTCTTGACTCACGTCAACACCTCAGCATACATCTCATAATATCTCAACATACAAAATGCTCAGGCAAGGGTCGGGACTCGCTCGTTTGCCCTCTGCATCTGCCCGCAGTGCCCCGACGCTTTCGCTGCCCCACCGCGTGGCATAATTTACCCCCCGACGCCCCATAGAAAAGCCAGGCACATTCTCTGGAAACCCCAAGGAGGGACTCCATCAGTCCGCTGCTGCCTATCTGCAAATGCCAGCTCATTTCTCAAACCTGGCTCGGCGGTCGGACTCCGCACGCCGCTCCCCGCTCGTTCGTATGCGTCCCCCCTGCCAAACGCCGCGCCGAGGATGAGAGGGGAAGTCGCCTGAAGTTTTTCTTGGACTCCGTTTTTGGGTTGCTGGTGCGATAACAGAGGGGGGACGCTATTGAAAGGAGGGAACAAAGTTACGCAAAGCACAAAGGAAGGCGGCTGCAGAGGCAGCTCTGTGCCACGGGGAACCCCCCCCACACACACACCCCCCCCCCCCACACACACACACACACACACACCCAGGCGGGCGGGTGGTAAGGCGTGGCGGAGCTGGTGCTTTCCACCCGCGCCGCATGGCTTTGGCAGCTGCACGGTGGCTTGTGGGAACGGTTTGACTCGGGAACTCTCCAGGCGTTTCCTCATTCGCTCCCATGCCCACCCTCTCTTCCTTCTCTCGTCTTAAGGCCTGGTGTCTGAGCCCCCTGTGCTGTGGTTTCCAGCGGAGCGCCCCGGTTCCTCCCCGGTCCCTCCGTCACCCGGTGCCTGCCGCTGCCATCTGCCCGAACCCGCAGTGGGGAGTCTGGGAGAGGAGGGCTCCGCCAGCCTCTTTGCTCATCAGTCCGTCTGCCACACAAATTTAGACATTAATGAGTGGAGGGGATGCAGAGCAGCTCTCACTCGTGCTCCTGTGACTTTGTCCTGTTCTGCCCTTCACTATGGAGGAGTCTAACAGCGACAAACTGCTGGAAGTAGGCCAGTCAGATCCTCCCACCAACCAAACTAAAGGAAGGAGACAACCAGGAAGTTGTAGGATTTCTCTATACCCATAACTGCTCTGGGATACGAGATATTTAGTAATAAGATTTGAATATCATATCCGGGAAAGTAATCAAAAGGTTTACATCACAAATGGTAGAGCAAGAACTTTACTATGAGTTTGTTAACAATTACACATGGTCCAGTTGTGTATTCTCTGCTTGGTTGTTTTGGTTGTCCTGTGTGATATATTGGCATGCACTGCATCCATTGTTTCTAAAGAGCAACAAATAATATGCAATTGCATCCACTGAGAAAACCAAGCCAAGCTGTGAGTCTGCTTTTTGAACAGGTATTGACGATGGCTGTATGCCTTCGTTATTAGGCGAGTGGAAAAGACGTGGATCTCCTTGGAGACAGCCCTGGACAAGCAAAGTTTAGAAGAAAGGTAAACATGGTTTCACAAAGAGCTCTCTCTCCCTCTTGCTCATTTAGTGTTCGCTAGCACCACCATCACGTACAGGCAAGCCGCCCACTCACTGAATTTACCAGTCAACGCAGTGGAAACAATACATTTTGAGAATACAAGAATAGCTGTGGCTGACAGTCTTGCAAATTCCGTGCCCATGAGAAAGTACATATCAGTCGACCTGAAAGGAACGAACGAGTCCTTCTCAGCGTAACCTATTCGCTGCTAATCAACAAGCTTGCCTCTCTGCATAGGTTAACAAAGCTGTCACTGAACTAATTGCAGCTGGCGTGGCAAGTGGCTGCCTAATGTACTTTATAGACGAGTCCACTTTCCACCAGTGCTCACACGGAGCAGTGTAATATGGATTCACACGCTTTTTGCAGTTGCACACTGTTAGATGTGACAACACACTGCTCTCGTCTACAAAGTTCGGCGTTGCGACAAAGTCCCCGTCCCCAGTGTTAGTATGCTGAAGAGGACAGGCGGCGGAGGAGCGACGTGTTAAATATTCATTGTGGTCCTCGGCGCGGCTGCGCTGGCTGAGGAACCTCCATTATCCAAAACGAGAGACTTTCATTAACAGCGCTCTCCGTTCGGGAACCATTCGGCCTTTCCTCTGTCATCTCGACTTCTGACGGTGGCGGAGGCGCTCTCGTGCCAGGCACACAAACATGGCCGCCGGGCCGGACCGGCGAGGCGCTGGTGTCCAGACGAGGCCCGCCGCGTGGACGGGAGCCTCGGCCCGCGTCCCCGCTGATTGGGCCGGGAGCCGACGGCGCTTCGAGGAGGCGGTGCAGCCCTTCTCTGCTTTCACATCCCCCTAGTAGTGGTGCTGACGGCCATGTGATGTATCTACTCTGTACAAGGCTGCGCTCCTCCACCGGTGTGTGTGTGTGTGTGTGTGTGTGTGTGTGCGTGTGCGTGCGTGTGTGTGTGCGTGTACCTAAATAATGCAGAGCTCCATCCATGCACAGCCTAGCAAGAGGGCCCCAGTGGCGGGCAGGCTAACGATGTGGAGCAGCCTTTAAGATGCTTTTCCTGTGCGCACCCCATCCATCTAACCCCTGCACGTCGTGTGTACACACAGGCCCACGCAACCTACACATCCTCCTGCGTTACGGACGCTAGCTAACGACCCCGGCGTGACCTCCCGAGGGGGTGGAGGTTCATTAAGGTGGTGGGGAAATGAGGACGCGGGAGTTTCCCCCTCACCCGGTTCTGTGTAACACAACCTGGGAGGAGCGGAGGGGGATGTTACGTATTCCATTGTTTGACAAACGCTCTAATTAAAACACCGTGCTGGGCGTGTTCGGTTTCAGACCCAATTTGTTTGCGGGGGGTTCAGCCTGGCTAGTGTGCCATTATTAATGCATAGCGGTTCAACCTCCGTGGTTGTCACCGCGTCGGGCCCAGCGCCTGGCGCATCGGCTCGCTTTAACGGCAGTATACACATGGTGTCACTTTCCTCCACTCCATTTTTTTTTTCGCTGAAGCAGTGGGAATAGCGCGAGCAGCTTCCCCCTCAGGTAATGATCGCGCACACTCCCCCTCCCCCACCACCACTGTCTCAACCACTCCGGGAGACTGCTGGGTCGTGTCGAGGGGGGAACGCCAGCCGACGGCGTCGGGAGCAGCAGTCCGACTCGTCAAGCAGTGGACCGCAGCCCCCCCGGGGCGAGCGTCCCGGGCGCTCCGGGACTCTTGACGCTCCGTCCTTTTTCCTCGGGACGGATCTTCAACACCGCGTCCCTACAACACACTGCCGAGTGGAGTGCCATCCTGTCACTCCCTGTCCGCAAAACTACCATAATTGGACGAATCACAATCTGCTGTGTTTGCCCCGGCCATGGCACTTTTGGCTTATTCTGGCATGCTAGCTGTCTTCTCTCTCCCACCCACCCCCTCACCTCCCCTCTCTCTTTCTCTCTCACCCGCTCTACTTTCTTCCCTAGCTCTTGCCTCACCTCTTCCCTGTCTGCTTTACTTTCTTCTCTTTTCCGCCTTCTTTACTGTTGTGGAGCAATTGCTTTAACATTCTGGTTAGCTCCACTGTGGCACAGCGCTGGGCCTATGACACCTTTTAATGTCCAAGTGGATCTTGCGAGGGAGAAATGTGAAGCCGACTGCCGGAGCGAGAATTCATTATCCTGGCCCTTCCGCGGCCTGCGCCAGCTGCCGCCTCCTACATTCCCATCTCTCACCCCCTGAAATGGAGCCCCTGTCCTCCGCATATATTGTGACCCCATTACACCGTCAGAAATTCAGCCTTCTGATGAGGCCTGCTGTTGAGGCCCGGTCAGAGGAGGGGGAAAAAACAATGCGTACAATTTACACACACACAAACTAACACACCCACACAGACAGACATATAACGGCTTGCCATTCCATTCTTCGCCACGGTTCTCATTGTCCATGCTGGATGAGATGTCAGGCAAACATATTTATTATAGAGGTCTGACAAACTATAGCACAATGCACCTCGCACTTCTCCCAGTGTGGAGAGAGACAGAGAGGCACTTGGTGCCTGGTATCATTTGCCAAAAGGGCGCTATGTTGTACAAACACGAGCACCCAAAATAAAAAGGAACACATTCCCCTACTCTTCCTCTTCATCACACACACACACACACGCAAACGCACACACACACACAGGCTCACCTCTTTGGGGATAACAGTCCCCTCCCGTGGCAGAGGCCCAATTCTCCACGGGGCCAGATCGGTGTGTCGGATGCGGTGGGCATACCCAGAGCCGGTCTCGGTGGTGGGGTGTGAGGATGCATATCGCACGGCTCTTTACCAAGCCCGGGTCTGGACGTGGGTCCTCCACAGCCCAGGGGAAGTGACCCGGTGCCCTTTGGGCTGTGTGAACGGGGTAGAGACGGAGAGAGAGGTGCGGTCTCGCAACCCAAATCAGCCCTAAGAACTCAGTCCAGCGATATCAATTAGTTCTGCCGTCAACCCCCCCACCCCCCCCACTCTCTCTCACTCTCTCTCACTCTGTCAGTGAGGGGACTGGTGTCTCGAGGCAGCACTCGCGCCTGGGAGTCCAACCCCCACCGCCAGAGGACCAAGCGAGAGGTGTTGAAGTAGCTCATCGTGGCACACAGCGTTTCGTTCCGAGGTAATGCCATTCGGCGCACGGCGCTCATCTCATTTGGCACGTCACGTTTTGACGCACGGCCTTATGCCCCTATTCTATTTCTTAATTAGACACAGCGATAGCATAACTTACCATAAGCCACCTGCTTAGCTACCCATCCGCCCACACACACACACACACACACACAAACACACACACATACACACACACACACACACACACTGAAGACAGATTCAGACCGACATAAGACAAAAATATGTGTTTATACGGCGGGTGTTCGTTCTCAGCTTGGCCCCTGAACTCGATGCGTCTCGTAGGTGTCGTTCCACCACTAAATGAGACGACTAGATAATTGTCCTCGACAACAAGAGCCCGGGCTTCTTATAGAGCTCCTCCACACTGTTACTGTCAATATACATCTCTCTTGCGCACACACACAACCACACACACACACACAGACACACACACACACACACACACACACACACACACACACACACACTCAAAGGCCCAAGCACACAAACGTGTCCACGGCCCTAACACATCGGCAGGCAATTACATCCGGCCCGTCCCTGTTCTTTGCGGCCGGGACGGCGCGGTGGGGTCATGGGGAATATTAAACGGCTGTTTTGGCCTCTCCCACTGTGGGCTTAATTTATGGAGCTGTCAGAGATGGGCCGCTCCGTCGGCTTGGCTGCTGGCCCGAGGAGGCAGCAAATTTACTGTTAGCCCCCCGTGCAGAGACATGCGCGGGACACACACACACATCCACGTATAGAGTGCACGCTGGCACATGAGCAGCACACACACACACACACGCGCGCACACACATACACACGCCTCCCGCGCTCCCTCCCATGCTGGGGTTGAGAATGGCCCGGCTGGCTGCGGAAGACGGCGATGGCAATCGCTCTCTCCCAGCTCCCGTGTTCACTGCTGACGACAGGCCTGCGCCGGGGCAGAGATGGATGTAGGCCAGGTGTGCAAACATCCACTGCGAGGCATGAAAAGGACCGCAAGCCGCTCCGCACATTAGACCATCTCAGGAGAACAGGAACGGAGAAATTAAAGGGCGTCGGGCGCCGCGCGTGTTTCCATGAGAACCCGTCCCCTCGTCTGTTCGCTACGTCCGCGTGCACGCGCCGACACGCTCCCTCTCGCGACGGCACCCGGTTTGCGCGTGCGTCCCCCCCCCCCCTCCTTCGGAGAGCTCCACTGATACTTCTCCCCGCAGGGGGAAAGCGATGTGACTCATCCCGGCGTGCTTCTCATTCTCTCCTCGTCTGCCGTGCCTCCCCGGTGGTCTTCCTCCTCTGATGGCAGTGAGAAGTAGGTCTAGGTGCACGCTGATTAGAAACGCATATTACGCAGGAAGTAAGTGCTGCCGAGTGTCGGGCGGCAGCCTCTATCGCGGCGTCTGAATGGGAATAGACCCCTCTGTGCCTCCCGGGGGAGGGGGGACGGGGAGGGGCCGCGTTGCCCGCCATTAGATTTACCACCTCGTATAAACAACGACGCACTCTGAATAGTTTATTCGTTGCATAACCATTAAGACGGGGATGGACGACCCGCAGGTTGCGAGATGAAAGTTCTCGCCGACGCCGAGAGCCTTTCGTTTAGCCGGGGAGAGGATCGGAGGAGGGCTTCGTTCCGCTTTTAACAGCGGCGTTCTTTTGTCATTTACCTTTTTTGTTTACACAGGAGATGGGGACAGAACGCGTACATCACTTTAACGTCCCGGAGTTAATGCGGTCTAGTGCAAAGTCGCGTGGGCGTGTGGCGGGATGGAGCAGTTGGTCTGCTATCAGTAGCGTCTCATAAAACTCTCTAATAAGTCCCATAACTTCTGTACTGGCATTCCAATCGCAGCTAGCCGAAATAAAAATAAATTTAAGAAAAACGTTTCAGAGACACTTTGCAATTTGGCCCTTTGTGCGAAGCAGCTACACTTGAACTAACAGAACACAGTCACAGCTGTGGCTGGACATAGCATTCATCAGCACATCGTGTGACCCAGACCCAGCTTATCAAAGGTTAGGTTTAGTAGATGGAGGGGAAAAAAAAGAAGGAAAAAAAATGTGCTTGCTCTGTTACGAGGCCAAAGCTGTGCGCCGGACAGTAAATCCAGGCTGGTTTGGGCCTTGGGCCACCGATCGATACCCTTCGGGGAGACATTGTGCATGGTTGATAGCCCCTCCTCAGTTGGGTGATGGGACATCATTCTCAGGCCGCCCAGTCTTCCCCGGCATGACAATGAGCCGTCTCAACTAGCTGTGTTTAAAACTTTACCACTGTATTAAATCCAGATTAGAACAGAGTGCAAATCAATCAACCAGATCCTCTTTGAATTGAACCAGCTTGGATATTAAAACAGCTGTGCCGGGAACCAAACTCGATTGCACCTGTTACCGCTCCTGCTTGGGTTACTTGGTTAGCCGTCATGTTATTGTTTACATCATACAATGTACACGGCTGCCCAGGACAATTATTTTTCCTCTTTCATGGAATGAATCAACAAGTATTGGGTTTAGGGAATAGAGATGCATGTATCCAGGAGAAGAAAGGGAAGACGCCGCTCCAGCATCGGAGGGAAAATAAAGATCTAAGAGGCTGTGAAAACTATATAACCTTATGGACACCTCAGCTGAGCGCAGACAGACTGTCAAGATCTGGCCATCAAGCAATGGTTTTTTCACATCTTGTATCTTTACAAGTGTCGGATGCTTGTTGTTTGAATGGTAAATCCATCTTCTCAATTCCCTGAGGTGGAGCTATTTCATCCGTAAAGTCTTTTGATCCTCTACATAACCGCTGACATATTGGCCTTCACCTGACTGACAGCATGCAAGCACTTGTGTTGCTAAAGCCCATGTTTTCTTTTTTTTTTTGGGGGGGGGGGGGGGGGGGGGGCAAAAATGACCGGACACCCTGGGTAAGAACAACGAGTGGGCACAAACCCCGTATGGC
>JAVQJS010044814.1:0-16329 GCA_036024795.1 Galaxias rostratus | reverse complement strand
GAGCGAGAGAGAGAGAGAGAGAGAGAGAGAGAGAGGAGGGGGGCAAGCAAGTCTACATGCCGCATATCACAGGCAGAGGGCACTGATTTAGCTAAATTACACAATTACAGAGTTCCTACCAACTGATTCAACTTTGAGGAAACAACAGACAGACATCCCAACGTTTAGTCAGGTGATCTAGGACTGTGGGTTTTTTGTGACGTGTGCCGGAGCCCAAAAGCTCATGACAGGTTTCTGAATGCATGCATACGGGATAGGTTGGGCTAAAGGTTGCACACCTGGGATTTAGAGCAAGATGCTAGATCTCCCTCTGTGTGCTGGTTGAATCTACACACACATAAACACAAAGAAACATGAGCATCATTACATGCACTTGTCACATCACAAGCACACACATACAGTGCAAGCCTAGATGAAGCAATGCCAGCCAAAGGTGAGTGAACCTCTAAGAAGTGTGACCCAACAGGCTTCAGACTTGTTAAGACAAGAGGCAGGTCAAGGTCCACTGACATCATGTCACAGAGGCAGGACTTTGACATGTCCTCCCTAAAGTGCAACTTTCCCAACTACATAAACTCAACCTTAACCCCTCCCCCCACCCCCTTTCACAAACGTATACATAGCTTCCATTTTAAAAGCATTATTTCAGACTATATGCAGAGACAATTGGCACAACTCTTGAGTTCCCCTCATCACCAAACACGATTTTAAAAGTAATCCATAGAGGTACTGTTTACCGATTAAACAGCATCCATGTAAAGCAGTATCTTCCCTTGCCTATGGGACTACTGTATACGCAACATGTGTGCTGGTTTACAAGACGGTACTTAGCCCTAGAACATTGTGTACCAACTGAGTTACTGCTAAAAAAGTCCACTCTGCTGTTCAGCTGAAGACAGAGGGAGGGGGAATACATCACACACACAGACACACAGACACACAGACACACAGACACACACACACACACACACACACACACACACACACACACACATGGACTTAGGGTGTAGGGCCACTGCATGTGTGTGAGAAGTTAGTTTTCTGTGTGTGTGTGTCTATGACACAAGTTGTTTGCTGACATTTGGAACATTGTGTACAGTCAAAGTTACAGCTGGAAAAAAGTCAGGTTTCATGCTTCATTAACAAATTCTTCTTCCTCTCAATAAGACAAAGAAGGCTTACAAAAATAAACAATGCTATAAACTACATGTCCCCCCTCTAAAGAGGTCTATTGGGGAGACTGAGTTGGAAAAACCTGTGTAGGACAAATAAAACTGTTGAATGACGGGTCTTGCGACTCAGGCAGTGGGAGGGACTTGTGCATTTAGGTTTCTCTGTAGTAAGGTGCCCTGGGCATAGTTTATGTGTCCTGTTATATAACTGAGCGTTACATAAATGTAGAAAAAAGGGGGCTGCAATAGTTTCAGTTTGCCACAAGTCGCAGAGTAGAAACCGTTCAACAGAGATACAGAGGAGCATGCATTTAACATGACCGGAGGAACTGGAGCATGGGAAGCCTACCAGACAGATGTATATCCACAGAACCCTGCTTGAAATGTTTTGATGACCTTAGAACTAGACATGCTTACATACATGAGTCTGAAAATACATTTTAAAAAACCTACAATAACACGTTGCAGCAACATCCTCTGATGCCGTTAAACAACACTCTTACTTAGAATAAATTAAGGTCCCATCAAAAGTAGCATGGCATGTACAAGTCTCCTAAAACAAACAAATAAAAAACAAAAAGACGTATACAATGTGAAACGTTCTTATGCAATCAACACTATTGCTTTTATTAAAATGTACAGATCAGAATGCTGAGACACTCAACACTGTCAAACCGCACAGGCGCCTCTAGTTTCCATGCGGGGTTGATCAGCATCGGGGCATGTTTTACAGAACACAAGATGATAGATCTGGACACTAACACTTTCTTTGGTTTCGATCAAATGTGTCTTTGGTCCGCTAGAGTTAGAATAGCACCAAATCTCGCAAGCATTGACTCAGCTTGGTCCAGTAGCCAATAGCATTTTGGAAATTAATTAGGCTACTAATATGCCACTCAAACACAACGTTTGAACCGGGTGTTTTATAGCTCGATGATTCAAACGGCAGATACAATGCAAGGTCGCATGCTCGATAGCTCTGTCTTCAACTTTTCAGACTAGAATGTGTTGCGTCTTCGTTGAGGAGCGCTCGATTTTGCTTACTATACCGTGTGGCTTATTTCATAGATAGTTCGATTGTGCCTTGCCACGCGAAATCAAAGGAGAAGGAGGCTAACTGGTAGCACTCCGGAATTCAACGTCAAACAAATCAATCATTCAGACCACGAACAATCCTGTTTTCCTGATACGGTCTTGCATGCAAAACATTGGCCATGTTACGTTTGCTAGCAGTTGTTGTCTTTGCCATCAATCGTTATGTCTAAATCATCTAAGGTTGTACTTGGACTTTCTGTTGTATTAACTTTGAGCACAGTGGCTGGGGTGCACTTGAAACAAACCTGGGATAGACAGGTATAGTGTTTTAAACCCCAAATATAGTCGGTTATTGCACGTTAGCTAGCTAGCATTAAGGACTTCGCATTATTTTGGTGCTGTACTCGTCTGAAGTAAGCAATATAGCGATAGATAAGTTCAGGTGGTCGTGGGGAGCACATGTGCTTACTTTATTCAATGCGTCGATGCTTTTTTTGTCCATGGTGATTGGACGAACGGTCTAACCTCCTGTTTTCAGGACAACGTGGGCTTAGGCAACTAGTTTAACTGAAAAAAACAAAGCACGTTTGGCACAAATGAGAACGTTTGTCACATCTTTATTAATTTCCCTGCTGTATGATGTGTTATGCTTTTTTATTTTTCCATTGACCGCTGTGTCTCTGTTTCTTGTATTCACCAGAGACTTCACGAGGGTGTGCTGCGAGACTTTGAGCGAGTAGAGAGGAAGAAAGAGAACATCCGTGTTCTAGAGGAGCAAAGGATCCTGACGAAGGAGCTGGAAGCCGAGAGGGACAGGAGAAAGACTGATCAACCTCAAACCTAACCTTGACACACGTAAGTGTCCTCAACTGCTTACTGTGCGTACCATATCATAAACTGATAATGCAACCAACTGAGTACATGTGTATTGTTTGTTTTAAACATTGAGTGTGAGACAACTTTTCTGGTAGGGGCTGAGGAGAATAATATTTATTCAATTGTAAACTGAATATTACATATGACCTGTTTGAGTCACTAACCACACTAACCAATTATTCTAATGTGTTTAATACCTCGTCTCTCATGAAGTAGCTATTAAAGGTCTATTGACTTTGCTCCCCCAGGGTGACTAGTCCACCATGGACGGCAGCCAGCGGGCCCGACCGAGCCTGGTGGATGAGGCTGAGTGCGGGGGGGTGTCTGCTTCCGACGGCCTTGAGGAAGGCGAGGTGGAGGGGGAGACCCTGTTGATTGTGGAGTCTGAGGACCAGGCCTCCGTCGACCTGTCACATGACCAGAGCGGGGACTCGCTGAACAGTGACGTGGGGGAGGAAGGTGATGGGGGCGGAGCCTGGGCTTGTGACGACATGGCGTTCCACTGCGACAAATGTCACAAGTGGATCCCTGCCGGTGAGAATGAACGGCTGGGAGAGAGAAAAGTAGATGTCACGTCATGGTCAACAGAAAAAAAGAAGCATTTGCAACTTTCCAAAATATTTATTCTTTGCTCAAACAGTAGAACGTGCTGTTGATTGGCCAACCTGTCTTTCTTACACTAATAATTTATTACAGGAGAGGCAAATAAAATTAATTTCCAGCTTGGTTTGTGTGGACATAGTTGTTGTTAGTTCAACAGGGGAAGAGTGAAGCAGTCAGCATATAGAAAACAATCCAACCATGTGTGACTGATTCGTTGATTTGTTACGGTTTTAAATTTTTGTCAAAACTATCCTCCATTGACTTGTCAGTTGGATTTCCTTAATGTCAAGTTCACGTGCTTCTCTCTTTATTAAAAACATACTTGGTTGGCTATCTGTCGTTCCATGTTTGAGCCTGCTCCTCAATAAACCATGAGCTACATGAGCTATGCTTTAAGAGAGAGTTGAGTCTGCTTTGTGTCTATCTTTTTGTCGCGTGTCTATGAGCAGTGTGGTGTCTCTGAGTTGGATGGTGTCTCGGCGAAGATTGTTTTTTTGTCTCAGAGTTGTGTGGTTTCTCCTCCATTCCCCCACCTTCAGCCCAGCTTCATGGGGAACAGCCCAGCTACCTGAAGGGAGACAACTTCTTCAAGTTCATCTGTTCAGACTGCTCCGATGACAGCAAGGAGAGCTTTGAAAGGATGAGGCTCACCTGGCAGCAGGTAACGATAATGATTACAGGGACATTTAGAGGGGTGTGTGTGTGTGTTTGTCCACTTCCACTATCTTAATTTAGATTGACAGGGTGGAAAATACTGAATTCTTCAAGCTGAATAAACTAAATAACAGTATGGAAAGGCAGGTTCGATACAGTTCAAGTGCAATTACGTGATTGGCACGGACTGATTCTCAAACTAAAAATGGGTTCTTAATTGCTTATCCAGTCTAGACTACATTATTTAAGTACATCATTTACTTTTGGATGGTGATTCTGATTACGTTTAATCTGTCTTTATGTGGTGATGCCTATTTATTGTCTTTAGGTGGTGATGCTGGCTATGTATAACCTGTCTCTGGAGGGAACAGGTCGCCAAGGTTACTTTAGATGGAAGGAGGACATCTGTGCCTTCATTGGACGACACTGGACGTTTCTCCTCGGCACCAGGTCCAACAACGCACACACACATACACACACACACGCACTAAAAGTAGCAAAATGAAAATACACTCAGCGTTATAGTGTACACACTCATTAACATTTTATGTTGTACTGTGTTAAAAAAAACATACACATGTGCACATGCTGTGTGTGCAGAAAGAAGACTTCTACCTGGTGGAGCACGGTGGCAGGCTGTCTGTCCGTCGGCAGTCCCACCTTCTTCCGCTCCGGAGCCCAGGAGTTCGGAGAACCAGGTTGGTGGAAACTAGTTCAGAACCGACCGCCTACTCTTCGGCCGGAAGTGGACCGCTCCTCCGTCAAGACCAAAGGTAACAAAACAAGACTTTCAGTACATAGCCGCACACCATTTGTTTCTGAAATCTGAATTCTTATGTACAAACAGAGGTGTGTCCTTTTCCCTAAGCTAAGTCACATATGCATCCTAAGCCCTGTACCCAAATGTAAAATCAAACACTCGTATATTGGGTTTAGATTGCTGGCAATTAAGGTGACACACCTTTCTAGGGTTATATTGTCTGCAGACATTCTGTCTCCGGTGTGACCCGTCCTGTCATGGGTGATAACCCCTGCAACTTCCTAAACAGAAGGTTAACCTTAGTTTACGACATGCAGCTGTTGTCAGACAATTTTGAGCAGTCACTTGCAAATCCATGGAGTTCTGCCATTACAACTGTCACCATGATCTATCAGATTCAAAACGTGCATACTTTGAATTAAGTATTTTCTTTCCTATAATTCACTCCACAGCGTCCAAGCAATAGTTTTCTTTCACCAAGACACTGCAGTGTTTTTATCAGTGTAGGATCTCATAAATAATTGTAATTAAGACCACGTTATTGAGGCTGTGTTTGGATCTATCACTAAAGTTGTTGATGTGGTGGTGGTGGTGGTCAGCCGCCAAGCCGTCAGGACAGCCCCTGATCGCGGTGGAGGGACTGCGGAAACGGGGCGCAGGGAGGAATCCTGTGGAGAGCGCCATGCAGCTCAAGGAGAAGCGCTCGCGCACCCAGGAAGCCAAGGACATCCGGCGCGCCCAGAAGGAGGCCGGCTACGCCGACCGCAGCTCCACCACGTCCACCCCGGTGAAGCAGGGCAGCCGAGGGGGGAGCGCCGGGGGAGGCTCCGTCGGGCGCAGTAGACCGGACCTGGTGCTGGAGAAAGGGGAGGTGGTGGACTTCTCCTCCATCAGCTCCTCAGACCGCACACCGCTCACTAGCCCCTCCCCCTCACCTTCGCCCGACTTTTCGGCTCCGGGAACCCCCGCCTCCCACTCGGCCACGCCCAGTCTGTTGTCGGAGGCTGATCTCATTCCTGACGTCATGCCTCCACAGGCCCTGTTCCACGGTGAGAGATCCGTTACATACAAACGATTTGATAATATGATACACCGATACATCCCTAGGTAACATTATTAGGCTGTAATTCCTCACCGCCATATTGCTTGGAAATAATCTTTTAAACATCACCGCCCTGACTCGACGTTTGTCCCGCCCCAGATGACGAGGAGCTGGACGCCGAAGGGATGATCGACCCGGGCATCGAGTATATCCCGCCACCCAGCGCAGCCATGGCGATACGCAAAAAACTAGTCCGCCCGCCCGCCAGTCACATCAAACAGGAAGCGGACAGTGAGGAAGAAGACGGGGACCACCAGTACGAAGATCCCCGAGGAGGAGGAGGAGGGGGAGTGCGGAGGGAAGACCCCGCGGCTCTCCTGGCCTCCAGGGGACGTTCTGGCGTGACGGGCGGAGCGGAGAGGCGGAGGACCCACCCTGAGAAGGGTGTTGAGGTGGGTCCTGGGTGTGGAGCGGCGCCCTCCTGCGCCGCGGAGCCGCTCTACGCACCTCTCAGCCACTACGAGGAGCGGGTGTTGCTGCGGCGCCTGGCGGCCTGTCCCCTGGCTCTGGCTGTCACCCCTCAGGCTCGGCGCCTTTACAGGAAGCTGCTGGTGCGGCAGGCCAAGCGGCAAAGAGGGCTCCCCCTGCTGGACGTGGACCAGACGCTCAGCGCTGCCCTCAGCCTGGTGGGTGGAGTCTGCGGTGCGATGCAGGGGGGCGGGGCCCTACGCGTGCCGGTTGGAGCAGCAGCGGGAGGAGGAGGGGGCACCTTCAGAACCTCCAGCCAGGACCAAAGAGTCCTAGACCGCTTCCAAGTATGCTTCCTCTCACGCACATTCACATGTACACTCTCCTCGAAAAACTTTGACCGGAACCTAGTTTTGATATCTTTAATTTGAAGTACTTTACTATTCATGTAATTCATAAGATGCTCAATGTCTCCTGTTTGATAAACTTAAATGAACTTGTTGACTTTTTTTTTAATCGTTGTATGTGTGTCCAGACGACAGCGTCCTGCAGGAGAGGGTTCCATCAGTCCTCTGTGTCTTTCTGGACCCGCCTGATGGGCAGCGATGCCTCATCTTACCAGGGAGTGAAGAGTCCTTATACCACACGCACCCTTAAACCTTACATAAGGTACACGCCAATACATAACATTACTCTCTAACCTTACTTAATATATAGTCCAAGGACAAATGTCAAAGTCAAATGGCATCCCCCTCTAATCCTCCATAAGGTACACTCCAATACATCACCCTCTAACCCTACACAAGCTATTCTCTAATACATGATATCACCCTCTAACCCTCCATAAGGTACACTCTAATACATGACATCACCCTCTAACCCTCCATAAGGTACACTCCAATGCATTACATCACTCTCTAACCCCTTCATAAGGTACATTCTAATGCATGACATCACCCTCTAACCCCACATAAGATACACTCCAATACATCACCCTCTAACCCTCCATAAAGTACACGCTAATACATGACATCACCCTAACCCACCCTCTATCTCGGGCACTAAGGTACACTCCAAATCATGACAGTCGCTAAACGTGTGTGTGTGTTTTTTGGCTTCCAGGAGGGACTATGAGGGTCGTCCCCAGAAGCTGAGGCTGTTGGCAGAGATCAGGGCGTACATCCACAGGAAAGACCCCTGTTGGGTCCCAGAGCCGGAGGCCCCACTGGATTACTGCTACGTACGGCCCAACCATATTCCCTCCATCAACTCCATGTGCCATGACAGCTTTTGGCCAGGTAATGGATGTAATACTTTAAATGCCAAGTTTGTCCCTCTCTGCTTGCTGTGTGGCTTTAAAATGGACATACAGGTCAATGTGCAATTTTGGTTGTGCATCCTGATTCTTGAAATATCGTTCAATATTTTCCATTAAAATTTTAGTGTCTTTTTCCATTGCCTCTTTGTCCTTTAAAATTTTCCCATCTCTTCCTTCATCTCTTCTTTCTCTCTCTTAATCCATCTTTCTCTTCCTCTCCTGTTCTCTCTCTGCAGGTGTGGACCTGTCAGAGTGCCTCCAGTACCCAGACTTCAGCGTGGTGGTCCTCTATAAGAAGGTGGTGGTGGGCTTTGCCTTCATGGTCCCTGATGTGAAGTATAATGAGGCCTATATCTCTTTCCTACTGGTGCACCCTGAGTGGAGGAGGGCGGGCATTGCCACCTTCATGATCTACCACCTCATCCAGGTAAATGGCAACACACCTGTAGATCGAATGTTCCCTGTTGATATACAGCAACACACTTGTAGATCTAATGTCCCCTATTGATATACAGCATCACGCCTGTAGATCAAATGTTCCCTGTTGGTATACAGCAACACGCTTGTAGATGTAATGTCCCCTATTGATATACAGGATCAGGCCTGTAGATCGAATGTTCCCAGTTGGTATACAGCAACACGCTTGTAGATGTAATGTCCCCTATTGATATACAACAACACACCTGCGGATCAGATGTCCCCTATTGGTATACAGCAACACACCTGCAGATCAGATGTCCCCTATTGGTATACAGCAACACACCTGTAGATAGAATATCCTCTATTAATATACAGCAACACACCTGTAGATCAAATGTTCTCTATTAATATACAGCAACACACCTGTAGATCAAATGTTCTCTATTGATATACAGCAAGACACCTGTAGATCAAATATTCTCTATTGATATACAGCAAGACACCTGTAGATCAAATATCCCCTGCAGTTATACAGCAACACACCTGTAGATCAGATGTCCCCTACAGGTATATAGCCCAAATATTGCATCATTCATGTGTCACACAACCCCTGCCCCTCACAAAGGGATTAGGTGGTTTAAAGTGGGTTACAAGGATTGCGTTGTTGGATGGTGCATGAGGAAACAGCTGACGCGGTGTTTTTGGCCCGATGTGTCGGTGTGTCCCGCCCAGACATGCATGGGGAAAGACGTGACCCTCCACGTGTCTGCCAGTAACCCTGCCATGCTGCTCTACCAGAAGTTCGGCTTCAAGACCGAAGAGTACATCCTGGACTTCTACGACAAGTACTACCCTCTGGACAGCCCCGAGTGCCGGCACGCCTTCTTCCTGCGTCTGCGGCGCTGACCGGAAGATCACAGCTCCAGCACCGCAGGCCTTTGAGTTCAGACTAATTCAATGTAAATCATGGATTTACTCGTCTGTTTCAAATTTTTATTGCAACAAAACAAACAGAGGGAGGACATTACTGAGACAACTGCTTCTGAACCGAGTCACAAAGGTCACCTGGAAGCAAGCGTTCCTTGGTTTATTGTGTCATTGTGTGTGTTGTTCTATATATGAGTGTGTATTTAACATGTGAAGGATGTTCTAGTGAACAGGTAATATGTGAGAGTATGTTGGTTGGAAGAATCAAAAGGATTGGTCCCACTTACTGCTTAGATAACATAGTGAAAACATTGGTGGCTTTCTTACATTAATGTGTGTGGGTTATGTGAAATGAGATTTGAAAACAGTTCTTGTGAGCTGATAAAATATACAATTCAGCAGCATTGTCCAATTAAAAATGTTCTTTTTACCACTATTAACATAAAATAAAAATGAATTATGTTGCATGATGTGAAGTACTTATTTGACCAAAATGAAGTGTTTGTTGATTTGCTTAACCAGAAACCAATGATTGAATTACTGTTTGTATTTGACTAACAATGTTATTTAGGTCAAATGAAAAATCAACGGAAATAAACGTCAAATAAATGTAATTGTAGATGCCTGTAGAATAGGTAGAGAGCAGTCCTAAAGTAATAAACTCAATGCAGACATATTGACTAAACAGACTATAAACATAAACAAAATCGCAAGTTTCACAATGGATAATTACATGGTAAAGTGGTAAGTACTGGGTTTTAAGATGGAAACTCAACTAAGTTAGAACAGTAGGATTAAGTGGGTTAGTCTTGGGTTTAACTAGTTTGTTCAGAATGCCTTGGCCCATCCTGGCTGCCAGCAGGGAGACTAAGGCACTGCAGTCTGAGGTCACGGCAAGGTCATAGGGCGTCTGACCCTTGCTGTTTTTCCTCAGGATAGCCTGGCAACTGGAGCAATACGCAGAGGTAAAAAAGATTACCGGAAATTAGTACACATTAACATTACTATAATCCAAAAAGGTCTATTAACTACATACTTCTCAAAAACCATGTGCACTGTCAAACTATTTTCTTCAAACTTAAACTGGTGGAGCAGCGTGTAGGATAGTATCTCTGTAGCAAAGCTTATCTTAGACTCATACCCCAGTAGAGTTTCAGCGCAGCGCAGGCCTTTACTGCCAAGGGCTACAGCCTCGTGGAGAGCAGTGTTGTTCAGCCTGGGAAGAGGGAGAGAGAGGTAACTGCAGCTGGGAGCTCATCCACCCATCCACACAACAACTCTTAGGGTCACATAATCAAAAGGCACAATGTGCAACTTGATGTCATAGTATGATGTTTTATAACAAAATAAATCTCAGATTCTGACTAACATTTTTCTAACGCTTGTTAGAGGTTAGAGGTTTATGGCTTGAACACTCGAGTCCTTACGGTCCAGACTGTTGGTTGACATCGGCTCCTCTCTGCACCAACAAAGGAATGACATTGTGGTGACCATTTACCACGGCAACCACCAACGCTGTACGCCCATCAATTTCCTGGCAGGTCGGATCAGCTCCCTGAAATAATATACCATCCCATCATCAATAATAGTGATGCCTCCCTTCAACCATTTACTTATAAGACTGGATAATAAACTACAAGCGGTATTGATACTAAAAGCCAATACTTGCCCTGTTGAAGTTCCTGACAACCAAAGCAATCAGTGTTATGCATTTTACCTCATCAAGCAGCTGTTGCACCACAAAGGTTTGACCCCGCCCCTCTGGCCCAACTTCCTGCAGCAGTCGACTGTCACCGGACTTCACAATGACATAGCAGCATCGACAGACATAGTAAAAACATAGCAGCCTCATCAGCAGACATTACAAATCCACAACATTGCAGCAGCATCAACGTGAGCAGTTTAAGCCGAAATGCTATTGGATAAGGCTAATAGAGAAGTTGATCATGACATCATTTTAGTTTTAAATAAATGACATACTAGACTGCAATGGGTATGTTCACACTACAAAGTGCCTTAATAGGGCAGATCAACCAGTCAGTCATCACCACTCACCTCAGGTGTGTCTGCTGCAGGCGACTGTAGGCTCGGCTTCCTCTGGAATGTTCTCTTCAGAGCTGATGCAGGTTTTTCAGACCCTAATAGACAGAACCAAACTACTGTGAAATGGGCTGCTTACTGAACAAAATTCTTTGTTGAAATGCTCAGTTGTTTATGAAGAAAGGAATGTGGCCACATGTCACAATCTCACCCAGGCTGGTCTGGCTAGCTGATAGGACTCCCACGCCATCAGTCATACTGCTGAGGTTCAGCTGGCTCTCTGATTGGGAAAGTGCATTTTCTATCCCCCCTCCCTGAAGGAACAAACAGATAAAAATAGGTTGATTGTTGTAAATTGTAATAAATTGTTGTAGTGATGTGTTCGATTTGGCTCAAAAACAAATATCGGATCTTTGAGTTTCATAGTTATTCAGAGACGGACTGAAGCCACACACTATATTAAAACATGATTCAATGACATAGCAACAGTGGTCCATTAAACAGAGCATATCTATGGTTAAATGGCATACCTTACTGTTGTCTTGGCCAGCACAGCTGAAGGTGATCCTTAGACTGACTGAATCATTGTGTTCTTCAATCGCAGCAGAAACCATCTGAGATGAAGAAAGAGATCAAACCATGGGTTAATTAGAGCGTCCGGACAGAAGGCACATGATTGCCCTAAAACAACCTAAAATAATGGAATGTTTATTTGAACTTGTGACCTTAAATTCTCTGACATTATTTTGGAATAATAATTTTTTTGTCTGACAGTTTTTGTAAATGTAACTTGTCTATTTTATATTATCCACTTTGTACCTCAATACTGTACAACATTAAGTCTGAACATTCACATTTTAAGTAATGTGCAAACAATGCAGTGTTAGAATAACATGGCTTTTAATCAACATTCCTTTTCTATCTGAGACGTTTATGCTGGTCAATAAGCCAAGAAGTATTCGTAAGGTTTTGGAGCTGATAGTAGGCAATATCAAATAAAGCATGTAAAACATCTCAGAAACATTTTCCAGATTTAAGTTTGCTTTTGTTCTAGTCATACTTTCCTTTCTCCATATTGCTCAACCTAAATGGCTTACTGAACACAATAAATATGAGTGTGACATTGCTAAAGATGTTTCAATACACTTGGCTATTGACTTTCATGGGAATGTGTATAACCACATTCCAAAGATTCCAACATCCCAGTGTTCCAGAGATTCCGAACTAAACAACTAGGTGTTAAGCCTTCATATGGTTAGCGTAGGTTAGCGTAGGTTTCCATGGCGTTACCCGTCCCATGCGTGGCTCTCCCAGCAGGGCTCGGAACTGGGCGTTGTTCTGGGTGTAACTCCTCAGGTGGGCACACACATGGTCTACCTGCTGTCGCCAGTAACCTGGCAGTACACGGACACCGACATGTACACACACAAACACGTGAACACACAAACATGCAAGCACGCACAAAGACAAAAGCATTTGCACATTTAGTGTCCAGCTATGCTAATTAGGCTAGTCAGCATTTCATGTTTGTTTTGCAACAATCTCTTTTTGGTATGATCTTTGCACTGCAAATGCCAATCAGCAGCATTCTGGCCCTCTCAATGGATTAGTATTGAAGTCCTAGAAAGAGTAAGAGACCTAGACTTTCTGATTACCTCTCCCTGCGCTGACAGCAGTGTCCCCTATTCTAGACTACCTCTAGTCAGAACTTCCAGGGCTGACTCTCTCAGGGTAGTGTCCCCTATGCTAGACTACCTCTAGTCAGAACTTCCAGGGCTGACTCCCTCAGGGTAGTGTCCCCTATGCTAGACCATCTCTGGTTACCTCTCCCCGGGCTGACAGCGGTGAGCAGCGGCCGTCGGTCTCTGGCCTGCTCTTGTCGGCTCAGCTCTAGCGCCCCCTGCTGGGCCCGCCTCTGCAGCTCAGTGGTGGAGGGGTAGAACAGGCCCAGAGTTTGGGTCTGCTGGTCCAGAGTGGGCCGGGCCGGGCCGGGGATGACAGGACTAGGGGAGAACACGGGCTGCCAAGTGACGCTGTCCGAAAGCTGGAGTGGGGGAGCAACCATGACTTTATAATGATGTAACGGGATGGTGGGAAGGGCAGCACTGTCAATATGCACCTTTGAGTATGCATTGCATGACATTCGTTTAGCAAGTTGTGTAGAGCATACATTATTACAATGCATCAAAATACATTATAGTCATTCAGCATTCTGAGAGCGGGCATGGTTACAGACATTGTATTCCAGACATTCAACCTGTCAACACACAGCTAGACTATATCACATCATATAAACTAAAGGCTAAAGTATTTGCCTTATAGGACACAAAGTTACATTGCATCACAGGCCTTCAGCAGAGCCTCTAATCTAAACTTTCAGCTTCAACCAATGATTACAGCCCCTGTTAATAAATCAACATATTGTCACCATGTTAGGAAAGGTCCTGTGTTTAAATCCACTCTGTATTTATCATTGGCACTCATGGAGAACATAACTTAAATGAAACAGTGATATACCTGTTCTGGCTCTGGTGCGCCTAAAGTAGTGCAGGAAGACTCAGGGCGGGGCGGCCCCTCCAGAAACACCCCACAGGAGCCACAGTAGTGAGCATAGGGGTGGCTGCTGGCTCCACAGCGGGAACACACCAGGCAACTGGCTGGAGGCCCTGGCTAAAAGGAGAGAGGGAGAAGTGGATATACAGATGTGAGGGCCAAATAAATAGACGGGAGATAGTGATTTAACAAGAGCTTCTAATCGGTTGCCTACTTTAACTTTGACATACATATGATACTGTGCCATGGATATTTGTTGAGAACTAAAAACACAGCCTGAACTCTGCTGCCTCTGACACTCTGCTCTGACCATGTCTAATAACTCGCTTCTGACATGGTTCCAATCCTACAGATCACTTCATTCTTAAATAAATACATTTCTTACTAGATACAACCAGTTTTTGACAGAAGAGTGGATGGACGAGGGCTCTACCTTGGCTCCACACCAGTCACAGTACCGCGCGTCGGAGTGGTTCAGACGACAGCACTTGGAGCAGGACACCATGCTGGTTTGTCCCGACGGTAAAGGAGGTGCGCTGTCAGCTCTCTGCAACGTCTGGTCAAGTATAAGAGTTAGGACATCCTAAAGTGTGAACTCTGTTATTAAACTGTATTGTGTGGTGTTTTAAACAGAACAAGAAAGGAGTTGGGGCCAAACAGAAACAAAGTAGCAAATGCCACTGATTGAAATCAGCAAACAGTTATTTATAGGAGTCAGTGATGATTTGCAGCTAGTCAGTAGAGATTTCTATTGACACCTGTAAAAGCGTCAGATCTTACGATGGCTGATGGCGACAGACTGCTCTCACAGGTCACACAGAAACAAATGTGGGCGGGATTTCCTGTTCCACATGACAGACAGATCACCTTGTCCTATCAGGGCATAGCACCGCACAGCGATCACAGACGCACCTCAGGTTTATAACTATAAGATTAGTACCAATATTGTTGCACACTGTATAATGACTGAAATTGTGATAGTAACAAAAGTCACTAAACAAATGTCTGCCTAAATTAATCATAGGAGGGCTTTCAAACAAAGAGAATTTTTCAGTTTTTTGCGGTTTTCAGTGAGTCACCTGTAGTCTGAGACTAGCTTGGTACTGGGGGTCCAAGGGAGTCTCACAAATAACACACGTTGGGGTGTTTCCTGGTACCATGGTCTTACACTGCACACAAAGGGCCATCTGAAACACACACACACACACACACACACACACACACACACACACACACACACACACACACACACACACACACACACACACACACACACCAAAACCTTATAGAAGACAGTTGTGGCTCATGCCAGCAAAACAGTGAGTGCAGGTGCAGTACCTGTCCCCCAGCTGCAGGAGGCAGCCTCTGCCCAGGCACAGGGGGAACAGCAGCCCCACACTGCAGACAGAAGCGTGCAAAGGGGTCAGACGGTCGGGGGCTCCGGCACTTAGTACACCTACAGAGATAAGGAGTCAAAGGTTTTGAGCTTTTCATCTTTTAATACACTTTTTTTCCAAGTTAAAGAAAGGATTTAATGCAGTAATGCTTGAGCACAGTAAACACAATGCTGTGGTGCGCAGCCAACCTGAGGAAATCTGTCTCCCGGAGGATCCTGGATCTATGTCCGCTGTCTGAAACCTTGTTCTGAAAGACAAAGAAAACACTTCGATCTCCATAGAAACAGAAGGTCGTAACTTTCATGGTTATTATTTCACTTTTCTAATTGTTGCCGTACCATACAGGAATGGGATCCGAGCAGGCTAGAGTCTCTTCCTTCCAGACTGGTCACTGCAGAAACACAGAGGTTAGAGGAGTGCTACTCTCTGTAAAACTGTTTCAAGATGAAGGCTGTTATGCTGTGGTGACATAGAGATAGAAGTTCATTGATTAGGATGTTCAATACGTGCAATCGTCTGTACCCATAACCCTACTTGACATGTACATCGAAACACACATATACACTACAGCACACACACACCACCAGTAGACAAGATAAGAGTTGCACATTAGGTGACACACCTGGGAGTCTGGAAGAGTCTCCAGCTCCATATTCGTCCTCTCCAGCGTCCTGCTAAAAAGACACCGAACATCAATTAACTTAAGTATATGTGAATACTGTGAATACTTACCGAATGAACTGTACAACTCAGCTCAACACTGAGCTTGGAGAGATGTTGGAGGTCCTACCTACCTGTTTGGAGGGATGCTGGTGGAACTCTTTTTGGTTCACGTTGTTGTCCTCCACCGACACAGCTTCCACAGAAGGTACATATTCCACTTGGAAGACCTTTGTCACGATTGCACTCTGTCTGCCGTCACTACAGAGGGAGAGTCAACACAGATCACCTAACCATTAGGAAGCACCCTAAGAAATGTCTGAACAATAGAAAGAGACCCGGAGTTACAGTGAGAGAAAGAGAGAGAGAGAGAGAGAGAGAGAGAGAGAGAGAGAGAGAGAGAG
>JAVQJS010044809.1:0-31161 GCA_036024795.1 Galaxias rostratus | reverse complement strand
CACACATGCAGGATTTACTGTCAGGCTGCCTGTGTGTGTGTGTGTGTGTGTGTGTGTGTGTGGTGTGTATGTGTGTGTGTGTGTGGGTGGGTGCTTTTTGTGTTCAGTGTGTATACATGTGTTTTGTCTTTGGGGGCTTTTTCAAGATCAGAAAAAGGGATTTGACTTGGACGGTCACAGTGTGACCTGCATGCGTGCATACTCTGCACCCTCTTTAGACACTTGGAACGTGTCTCCTCATTAGACACTGAAAGGCACTAATTGGTCATAATTTGCACCCACCCTTCCCAAACCAAGCAACCCCAAACCTCAAAATAGAGCCTCTCTTTAAATTCCTGCTCGTTAGTTTTATTCTTTCTCTCATTGTCTGTGAACAGTTCAGGCTTTCTCGTACTCCCCCACTCCACCCAGTCACCCTCTTTTACCCCCTGCACAGGGCTTGTACACGCTACTGTCTATATACCATGATAGTCAGTTGTTAAAATGGTTCTGGGATAGAAAGTGCGGCAGAGCATAGAATGACAGAGTGTATGAATGGTTGCAATTCAGAAACATGTCTGCTCTAATTTTGTAGTGTAGATTGGTGTTTGACGTAACAGGGCCTGGGTAAGGCCTGTGGCTTTGTCGGGACCTGAAAAATATGACCTGTGCCGTCTACGGTGTTAGGGCCTGGATGGTGCAGGGTCTCTGCTGAGTGGTTGTGTTGAAGGGGAACACCTGGCGGCCCTATGGCTACCCCACCTCAGACCCGCCTCCAGAATGGGCGGGTATTACGCCCGGCTCGTGTTTGCACTGCCTTCATGTCCATGAATGGCTTCTGCCAAATCCCCCTGCATTATCCTGAATGAACCCATAAAATAGAGAGGGAAAGCAAGGGAGCAGAGAGAAAGGGTGTGTGTGTGTGCTTGTGCTTGTGCTTATGTGTGTATGTGTGTGGGGGGGGGGGTGGGATTATTTGTGTATGTGTGTGTGCGTTTTTGTGGGGTCCACATTTGTTGTCTGTGCGTGTTTTTGTGCGGTGTCACCGACCACAGAATGTGTGAGTTTCTGTGTCATATTGTTCCTGAGGGTACAGTGCCTTTATGTAACCCATGTTTACTCAGCCTTTGGTCCGGAATACCTCTGTGTATGTTTACCCTGAGCTTAGAATGACTGGGCAAGAAAACAAACAGGCCAGCCTATTGATGAGCGTCAGCGTGGAATATACCCGTTGTATTCAAGGGTGGAGAGAGAGAGACGAGAGAGTAAGAGCAAAGTGAATCTGTCAAAGAGTCTATTATATCGTGTCCAAACAGAGCAGGCTCTCGACAATGGTCTTATTAATGGCACAATTTCAAGGAGAGTCTGGGAAATAATAGCAGATGATTTTTCTTTGTGAGGTTATCTGTCGGGATCTGTCATAGAGGTTGATTCTGAGCTTTGTGGGCTTATCAGTATGGATCTTTGTGCAGTTAAAGATGCAAGGCCATTGGACGTGGGCGTACCTTTTGAGCGTGTGGCGAGGAGCGCAGTGGTTTGTGGTGAGGCGGGTGGCTTGCAGCCAGAGGTAGGAGTGTGGCCACTGCGTGTGTCTTTGTTTGTTTTCCTCCCCAGTCTTTTGGGAGAAATTGGAGGGGTGGAGCCATGTGTCCATGCTACAACAACAGGGGCTGCTAGAGAATGCCAAATCAGAGCCCCCGTTTCCCCCAACTCCCCTTTTTAGTTTGCCCTCTTTTCAAAGTGCACAATGCCAGGTTCCTCACAGTGAATTGTGCATGTGATGCTGATGTATGTATGTGTGTGTATATATATTTGTGTGTGTGTGTATATATACATACATACATTACATACACACATACATGAGTAAGGATGAGCTATTGGTCTAGTAATAGATCAGTGTAACAAATGTTGCTTTCCTTAATATAATCTGAGGTGTTTACATTACATTTAGTATAGTAGATTCTTGATTAGTTTAGCATAGTTATACGGTGCATTTGTCAATACTTTGTATTGGACAATTATAATATTGAAAGTGGGCATATGCTTAAAATGCCATGTTTTGTTTGTATATGTACACTTCCCCTTAACCAACTGTAAGACAAAAATGTGTTCTGGCATTCATTTGTTTTCATCCAGCAAATTTTATGAGCTTTAAAAAACTAAATCTCAAACATTTATATGACTATCTTCTGGTTTAAAATTAATAAGATATTCAACTTTGAGTATTTTACCTACTGCACCTCCTACTGGCCTACTGGTTTGTTGTTGTGCTGTAACTCAACAGCATTGGGTTCCGTTTGGGAATGATCCCATATCAGACATGACTGTGACAGACGTTTTCGTCGTTTTCACATTTTGTATAAATACTGTAGAGTAGGTTCAATTATTACAAAATTGTTGTGTCTTGCATTTGATTCCAAATCTCACGGGGATACATTTGCAATCGATTGTTTGTAATTAATTTAATTTGTGTCCAAATATAGTTGTTTCATGCCATATGCACAACAAATGCTCCAAACTAGTAACTTAAGACAATCAAGTCTGTTTATTGTTTCAAACTTTATCTTAGTTGACACAGCACAACGTCAACTCAAAACGTCAAACAGCCTATTTCCCATAGTCTGTGACAAGACAATGCTTAGTGTAGTTTGAGCTTTGACAGTGTAAACTTTGTATTCATCCCTGTGTGAATGTTACTGCTCTAAATACAGGTCCCTAATCACATACATGAGGCTCTATATATGTATGTGGGGCATGTTGTCCTCACATTCTCCCGCTTGAAAAAGGGGGTCATCTCCCTTTTACTACTGAATGTGACCTTTGTTAGAGGAATTACAGTAGATTTTATATGTGATTGTAAGACGACACAAAAGTCTGGGATTAAGCGGGAAAAACCGTCAAAAACCAAGAACACACATAAACATGCACAATAGAACGCCGTGTCACTCTTGTAGAGAGTCTAGTTTGGACACTGTTTACATTTTGTAATGGAATGTTTATTGTTATGCGTTTGTTTCATTGAGGGGTGAATAGGTCAAAATCTAAAATGTCGACATTCCCATAACCTATTGCTTTGTGATTTTATTACATATCCCTTTGTCTCCCTTCAGTCATTCTTGCTCTCAGTATTTAAATCTTGTTGTGTTGTTTTTTTTGGTTTTCTTTGCTTGATCTATCAGAAAGTAAATGGTGGAGATACCATATATCATACCTAGATGAATAACTGTGGACAGATGAGCAGTCTGGGTGCTTTTCATCTGTCAGCTGTGGACATTGAAAGTGATGTCCAAGTGTGTGTTAAATGAGTTGTGACTCGGGGGCTGTTTGCCTTGTGCGGCCCGGTGGCCTTGCGTTTGAGAGCAGTGACTCTGAAAAGCGGGAACAAAACAGGAAAACAAATGCCAGTGAAAGAGTGAGCCTCCCTGCTCATCATCATCACCTCCCTATTCTTCCACTCTCAATCGCTACTGAATCGCCTCGGTCTCATTACAGATTACAGCTTTAGCAGAGTGACTCTCCTCTTTCTCTTGCCTGTCTCCACGCAGGCCTTCTCTTGATTAACATTTTCTGCTAGGCTTCACACCAAAGGCACAACCTTTTTGCTTTAAAGGCTGGTTGGAAAAAAAGCCATCAAGCACTGGAGTGGAATCAGATAAGGCTATCAGGCAGGAGGATTTACTGCCTGGGCTTTGTCCTGCTCTTCCACCCGCCTTCGCTTCCTCCCTCAATCTCTCACTCCACTGCACCTTTTGTGTGTCTGATTTCCCGACGGAGTGGCCCCCTCGGCCACAGACCCCCTGATCCCCGGCACAACAGCAGACCTTGCAGGGTGTGTGTGTGTGTGTGTGTGTTGTGTGTGTGGAGTGGGTGGTGGGTGTGGTGTGTGTAGTGCCTGTGGTGCGCGTGGTGTGTGTGTTGTATGTGGTGTGTGAATTTGTGTACAAGAGAGTGAGATAGAAAGGGAGGGAGTCTTTCCATGTGTGTGTATCTCCACACCTACAGTCGCTCTGCAAGTGAAGGAGGAACTGGTCAAAACTCCTTGAAAGATGGTTGCCGGTCATAGACAGAGGGGGAGTGACCTTGCAGTGACTCTCTGTTTCCAAGAATCACCACTAGGGACACTCATGGCTGGTCAGATCTGTCCCTTTTTGAGCCAGACTATTGGTCCATTTACTATGTCACACAAGCTGCCAATTCACTTTATGGGATTGATCTGTGCGCTGATCCAGATTGTGTGTGAATGCAATTGTGGGTAGTGAGGGTGTGTGTCTATTGAGGAGGGGGAGACGGGGGTCGGCAGCTAAATACCAGCCAGGCCTCCGCTCAAGCATAGGTAGTGTGACTAGGCCTTCGCCAAGCCCCTCTCGTCACAGATATTTGCAAACAGATGTGCAAAACCAGCCCATAGGTTTGGAGCAATCAAGCTTTAACAAGTCAACCTGACTGGAATCGAATGTAACGCTTTGCATGTGAAAAGATGAAGCTGCGGAAGGCCTGCTTTTGATTAGGCCTAAGCAGATAAATGGGAGATTGAAACGGCCCCCTGCCATCGGGGAGCAACCCCAGAGGTCCAGGGGTTTAAATCCAGACTGATATCAACTCTGTTGCTTTTCTTTCTTCTGCGAACTCATGAATACATCCATTATTCAGAGGACTCTTTATCATCTTCTGAATTGAAGTGGCAGCAGCTTAAAGAGAGCCCCTTTTTCCTCCTATCCTCCTCGCTCCTACATTTGTTTGGTGTATTACCCATAGTCATGTCAGTGGTTAGATCATTACCTTCGAAACTGTAGACAACTCATGAACTTTGGTTTTGCATGTCTGAGTTTGCAAATGGTATTATTATTATGCACCCATTATGATCGTCATTCTACATTACAGAAAACCGATAACAGTAACACCAAGTGCCACTCTGACCAAACATGGCTAAATAGAATCATAGAGTGAACTTTAGCCCAAAATTGTCTCTTCTCTGACCTCAGAAAAAAAGCCGAATTTAGTGAAAACCGAATGCTCTTGAACCACATACATACAGAACCCTCAGGTAGGGGAGTAGTTAAACAATGCAATCCGCAGTTTTGCTTATTATAATGTACCAAAGGCAAAGAGATTAGCGGGTTTATTCTGCACACAGATTTGTGTTTGTGGACTACTTTTAACACAACGGTATGTCTTTACGCTCTTTTTCTTTTTTTGCAGTTGACTTCCTGGCGAAGTATTGCATTTTCAGCCAGGAGAAGCTGGCAGAATACAAAAGGGCCTTTGAATTGGTAAGTACAAGAGGATTTAAACCCTTTCTGGTTGAGACTTCTCTCCTTTTCTCTCTGTCCATTTCTTACTTTTACGCACACACACACACACACACACACACACACACACACACACACACACACACACACACACACATACATGTCACACACACACACTCGTTTGAGATTTTAAGTTTTCTGACAAGTGAACTGTCATGCTGGCTCTGATTCCCAAGGTGGATAGCGATGAAGATGGTTACATTTCCTGCTTCCAAGTGCTGCTAGCCTTGAAGAACATAATCCCTCCAGAACTGCTATCAGAGGAGGAAGAGATCTATGTCTACAGGGTGAATGCAACCGATACAAATGTGCTGGTACACACAGTTAACAGATAAGAGTCCTATAACACTGACATGTTGATACATTTTCTCCAAGATCCTAGAGATGGTGGATTTTCGAGTGACAGATGGGCTCACAGACTTGCGGCTCTTTGCCGTGATTGCAAGCCTGGCCCAGAAAATAGCCACCATGGAGTAAGTATAGCAAATCCAACTCCCGCAAATAAGGCCGACAGAGAAGTCACTGACCCTCATAAATAAAAACTTTAGTCTGTTCCCATGAGTGGGCCATTGACTTGGTGTCTAGATCCTCTTCTGCTTGAGTCCTTGTGTCTCTTAGTTTGTACTGTTATTTATCTGTTTCTTTCTTTTGTCAACATGAATTATTACAAATTAGATTTTTGTATAATATAGACATCCATCCATCCATCCATTAGCAATATCGCTTATCCTATGCAGGGTCACAGGGAGGCTGAGGCCTATCCCAGCTGACAGTGGGCGAGAGGCGGGGTACACCCTGGACAGGTCGCCGGTCTATCGCAGGGCCATATCAAACATAATTATCATTAATATCATTACACATAACTGCTGTTCAGTCAGTAGAGTCAACCTAGTCAGTCAAAGGGCCACAGACAACATCATCACACTAATTAGTGTGGAAACCGGGCCCCAACCCATATGCCACAGATTTCCAAAAGCGGTGCATTTCTCCCCCAGAGCAGGCTCTGCCCGGCTACAGTCTGAGAAAGGCCATAGAAGCCAGCCAGGTCTCCAGGGTCAGGGGACTGCTATGGGGTGCTCGTTCCCTCAGTGCATACAGGGCCGGGGTCATGGGTTCTCTGGTCTATGTACCACCCATTGTGTATGTGATGGAGCAGGCTTCTCAGCCCCATCCATGTAGACTGATTGCCTCACCCAAAACACTGTTAACCCTAGTTTTAGTGGGGGGTTTTCTGACGCTCACCTTTTGGAGGAGTTGCTCTCTGTTAATACATGGTGTACACCAAGAGCAACATCCCCAATTAATTGTCCTTTAAGTTTGTGATAACAAGGACATCTCCCCTTCAACCGCATTGATCCTGTTACCTGTTGTAATCCTATTGCCTGTAATCCTGGCATAGAAATAAGATGTAACAGTAAGAGACAATGCCTCTTTCTTTTACAGCAAAGCTTTGAAGTTTGATATGTGTTCATGGTCCTAAATAATGATGTTCTACCCACTTGCTAGCAAACCTATTTTTCTGTTCTTCTCCCCCCTTGAACCATTATTCTCCCGCTAATTGTGCCCATCCCCCACAGTATATCATTGCAAGCCTTTCCCAATAAACCCCACTCACTCTCCCCTCTGTCCTTTCCCCTCTATCTCTGGGTTGGCCCTTGACTTGGTCCATCTGTCTATGCATAGTATTGTGTAGCCCAGCCTGCCTCAGTCAATGTCGCCACATTCCCCCAGGGGAAATTCCCATTTTCATACAGCAGACAATGAGAATTCCAGCACAGGACATTTTGCCAGATATTCTTTACTTCTGCTTTTATTCGGGTTGTAAGATTCCAGGACTCTTTCACATCCAGCTCTCATCCTCCTTTCTTGACTTTTGCATTTGTGTTTTGCATGTGTTGTTGTGCGTATTCTGTTGTCTAGCTAGCCCATTTGGCAGATGTTGCAATGCCGGTTGACATTCTTGCAGTAAAATAATGACTCAGGCAACAAAGGGAAGGATCGGAAATCAGACACTAGATTCTAGGATTGCTCACCATCACGCCCCCCCAAAAATATACAGCCTCTAATTCATTGCATTCTCTCCTCTCTGTCTGTCAAACCTGCTTCCTTTCCGTCCCTTGTGATTTTTTATCCACTTTCATTCAAAGCATGCTGCTGTTTGTCAGCCTGCAGACTCAAAGTGGCCTGACCCTCTACTCTCCAAAACAAGTCTCACTTTCCCCTGTCAGTCACCTAAAATTAGGTCAGAATGCGCCTTTACCACTGGCACTACCCCCCAATGAGGAGACCGCCAAAATGTTGGGCTTTGCGTTAGCGAGAAGTCCTCAGGGTTGTCCACAGCAGGGTGCTGAAGAAGTGCAACAAAGAAATGAGCGAGGCTGCTGTTATCCTCCTCACTGTCTTTTGTGTTTGGGCTATTTTACTGCAAACCAAGTACAATTAATAATCATTAGCTGTCCTGTCTTTGCCCATCTCCATCAAGCCCCAACCTGCGCCCTGGTTGAGGATGTTGGCCAATCGTTGTGCTGGGGGCAGTCAGGCGTGTGCAGGGCCATTCTTTTCTAACAGGCCATTCAGCTGGCCACAGCGACGAGTGAGGAGGGGAGGGGCTCATTAACACTGGGGGCTCGTTAGCCTAGGCAGTAGCTGTGCCACACGCTGGACAGGAGAGGTCTGTCTCAACACAATCGTTTGTGCCTAGTGTCTAATTATGTGGACCGGCCAGATTGTATCGGTCAGCGAGTGTACACATTGCACCAGAGCGTGCCCTAGTGATGTGGCCCTCCCCCTTTCTGCTGCCCCGAGCTACCCCGCCTGGCTACCCTGTGCTCTCCACACCACCACCCCCACATCATCCCAAACCAGAGCAGTTTTATCCGTTACTGTGGCGGGATATTCCCGTGCTCACAGTCATTGTTTTGGAGGCAGGCCACTGTGAGCAGCCACAATGGGCTCAGAACACTTTACCATCACATTGTCCCAAACACAGCACTGCAGAAGACATCCCCGCCAAAATAGACCCGCCATAGGGAACAGACAACCCAAGTTCTTGTTTACCTTTTACATTTGCTATTTATCTTAAGTTACTACTCCTTATATAATTGCTTGATATAAGACTTGATGTATTAAAACATTTTATTGAATTTTGATTTTAGGTTTTAGATTCGTGGATGGATATTTGTGAAATGATTATTATTGTCTTTAATGATCTCTTACAGTGAATTCATGAGGTCTTTGATCAGCAAAATGGACTTCTCCTCTCTAGAGCTCAGGTTGTACAAAGCAAAGGTAATAACATAGTTCACACTATTGCCATTGCACAAACCCCATTGAATACACTATTATAGAGTAAGCTTACATGTACTGATGTATGTCCGTATTATACAAAGCAGATCACACTTCAAATAAAGGTTGCCGTTATTCACATGAACAGTCATCATTTAATGTAAGCATGTAAAAGCTCAGTACAAACGGTACCTCTAAGTCTTTCATGGGCCCGGCCATATAATTACAGTGAAAAGAAAAATGTTGGCGAGCGGTCCCAGTGCTAGCTTTGTAAAACTATCACTTTACCTATGGAGCACCATGTGCTTCCATAGAAATTTGGTAATATGGGGGAGACTTGTTTCTTTTATTCAATTAGGAGTTTTCTAAGTGCTCGGTAGCAAACATCTTGTTCACCACACTTACCATGTAGTCAGTTCAAGACTACCTGTTCATCATGGGCCAGGCCTTCTTTACAGGTTGGCCTCTCAAATCCTAAAACAGCATGCCCATCCATTCTTGGGAGGTTCTGGGCGTTCTGAAAGGCCTAGGCACATGAAAGGCTTTGGCCATGACTGGAAACTGAGCTCTGCCTATAGGTAGGAAAGGCTTTGTAATTATAAAGCTGTTAGGGATAGGGTTGTTAACTGGAGAGTTTGGAGGCAGAAATTGGCTAATTGCCAGGGGATTAGATCCCTTCCTCCCCCAATTATTACCTAGAATGCATTAACTGTGCAAACAGGTGCACTCAAACAACACTAGAAAAAGGCCGAAGTAATTTGAGACCGCTCTGAAAGGAACACTCACTCTACCACACGTAGATACACACAGAGGACCGCTTCAACAACAGGTTTGCCGTGTTTCATTTTGAAAGGGCCGGTTTTTACTTTCTCTATGTACAGTGTATCCGGAGGGTATTCACAGCATTTCACTTTTTCCACATTTTGTTATGTTATGGCCTTATTTAAAATTGTATTAAATATTTTTCCCTACACGCAATGCACCATATTAACAATGTGAACAATTTTTTAAATTAAATAAATTCAAAATCAGATGTACATATTCACAGCCTTTGCAATAAAGCTCAAATTTAGCTCAGGTGAGATGTGTCGCAAAGAGTACTGGGCGATACTGCCCAAAGATATGTGTGCCAAACTTGTGGCATGATGATCAAAGAGACTTGGGACTTTAGTTGCTGCCAAAGGTGCATCAATTAAGTATTGACCAAAGGCTGTGTATACTACTGGACATGTGATATCATAGTTATGTATTTTTAAGCAGTTTGCAAAAATCACTTTTTCATTTTTGGAAATTTTATCAACTTAAAAAGGCCATACCATAACCAAATGTGGAAAAAGTGAAGGACTGTGAATACTTTCTGGATGCACTGTATATTTATGTGCTGGTCACGCCCTGCAGCAGCTGTTCCTATTCCTTCTGGAGGCACAGACAGGGGGCACTGTGGCTCAGGAGGTCAGCATCAGCGCCGAACAACTGCTAGTGGAGCTGAAAGCTGGGGGAATCTTCCAGGAGCATGAGACAGCAATCCAGTGGCAGCTCCAACAGCTCCGTTCCCTAGACCTGCTCGACTTTCTTGCTTACCTTCCCCTCTTCATCCTTATCCACAAGTCTGTTATCAGCAATCCTCTGGATAACTCCAGCTATTTTTGACATGACTTTCAAAACTGATGATTATTCCTAAGTCAGAAATGTAAAACCCTTTGATGTAAATACAAAACATTGACTCTGCAAAAACCTCTCTCTGATGGAAATATCCATCAGTCATCAGTATACCTTAAGAGTTGAACATCAGACACTCCAATCTCAGTACATTCGTCGAGTGCTGTCTATGGTACTGAAAGTCTACCAGTTTGCTGTTGTTCTCTCTGTGGAACAGCAGAGGCACTAAGGAGTAACGACATATTCTGATTGGTGAAAACCTGCAATGATGCTGACTTCTACCATTTGTTTTATTAATGTTTTTGACACCCCAAACATGTCTCTCGTTGAAATGTCTTAAACATTTTAGATTATGAATTAAAAGATAAACCAGGATTCAACTTGATGTTTAGAATATATAAAAGAGCATGCACAATTAAATTAAACAGGCAGGCAAATACGCAGAACTCAGAATTGTCCGGAAATATACTCTTTCACCTTGTTCGCGGAGATTATTAATTTTAATGTGTACAGAGAGCTATGTTCATTTCTCGATGTCGAACATTTTACTGTCGGATTTGAGCGTTTACTAGTAAGTAAACATACAAAGTGGCCTAATTATACAGCGGTGAACAATTCAATCAAACATGAATTTACGCAATCAGCAGGTAAAATGAATGAAAAAAATGAATTGGGTAACTTCAGACAAGTGCTGGTTGCCTTTTCTTTACTGGGGCAGTTGTAAGTGTTTGTCGTGCGCAGCTGTCAGGAGACACACGCCAGTCCGTGTCCACTCGACCACTATACAACCTCATTCACTCATTAAACCAGGCACGCGCCTGACTGGAACGCGTTCATTGCCTGTCAAAGTATGTTGTCCTTTCATTTCACGTTAATGAAACTGTCAGAAAAATTGCCTCCTGATGTCAAATTATTGCTTGAACATCAATATGTTAATGTTGACATATTACCAACAAACTTTCTTATGTTTTTTAATCCATCAGCGCATGTATTTAGCTATTTTTGATTGGTCTATATAAACGTATACAGCTCAAACATAACAACATGAAATGTCTTTATTGGGATTTTTGCGCATGAGATTTGTTTGTGAAAGACCTTAATGGTAACCTAGTTATTATGTGGACCATGCTTCCTCTTATCATGTTTGTTAGGCTGACAGTGGTGCTTATTTCGCACAATTGGATACGGATAAATCTTTATCGAATTGTGATGGAGTTGCAACCCCTGTTTAACTAAGATTCCCAACATTGAAGCCTGCAGCCTGTTCTTATACATACCTTTCGAAATAACTATGCAACTTGTTCTCAATAAACTAATTGTAATGATCTAGTGTTGCCTATCTATGTTGCAAACTCCAAATGGTCCTACTTCTATACTCCGATGGCTTATCGTGTGTTTCAGCTCATATAAGTATATCTGTGTTCCTACCATCTGGGTACAAACCTTTCTTTTACCATGTAGGCTAAATATTTTTATGCACCTACTTTATTTGATTAATTTAAAAGTGGAAAACATTACAACGAGTTGGTTCACTTTTGTTTAACTATCTTACATTATGCACAGAGCTGGGACGTGAGAGATACATTCGTAACAAGATTTTTTTTATTATGAGACTACAGTGTAGAAAATATGGTTATAGTATTTTTTTATATTTTCAACCAATATTGTTTAAGTGAGGACAATAAAGAGCTGGCAATAGAGGAACAATGCGTTGCATTATGCTCTGTTTGGACAATAGCTGCATAACCTTTGATCATCGAACTCAATGACAAATAGGTATAATATAATAATGTATTTCCTATATTAAATAAGACACAATGGTGCTGGAATAAAAAAAGTTTGGAGTATCAAACTCCTCCCCAAAATCTTGTAAACAGAATAGCCAGCTGCAGAGCATAATAGAATACGTCTAGATAGGCAAGTGGTAAGCAAGGTATCCATGTATAAACAAAATATATACAAAATAATGTGTACAAAACACATATAAATCTCTTACATACAAAAATATCATAAAATATTTCAGGAAAAAACCACATGTTCGATATATAATTTCATATAATAAAATACGCGACTTGGAAGCATTTTCAGAATGTCTTGGAGGTTTACCATTGGGTTGGTGTTCTTTGATTGGTATAAGCATAGTTTGAGAACATTATTTAAAATCTTTTTGATGTGCTGGGATTTATTGTCATTTAATGAAAACATGTTTTCATGGGCCAGTCCATGTAAGTTTGGATTTCTATGCTGCCATGGGGGTCGTCCTTTGGCGCAAAATTCTGGGATGTTGTCGGCTGTTATCATGTGTCATTAAGCCATGTCTTCACATGAGAACCGGGACTGGCCATACCGAACTTGAAAGCAACCTCAGTGCATCTTGTTACCACGGACTGCAAACATCTTTGCAACACAGCCCAGTGCGTCCAGATCGAGTCAATTTACATTTCTGTGGAAAAATTATAATATTCTGTTAATAACTTGGTCATACACATTTTAATAATAATTATTATTATTATCATTAGTAGTAGTATTTATCTATTATGATCTATTGTCATTGTTATTATGATGATTGTTTTTGTGATTAATAATAATAATAACAATAATAATAATATTAATAATAACACTAAGAAGAAGTAGACGAAGAATAACCATAATTATAATCGTGATTAGAAAGTATAGAGTAAAACACCCGAGGCTAGTTCTTACCTTTATAAATATATGTTCAGAACCAGTTAGTAAAGTCTAGAAGTTCTTGTTCTTCTGGACTTAAAGGGTCGTATGAGCCTTCGTCCGAAGAGTAGGATGACACCGGTGAGCCTGCCATAGAATTCATGTCATTGGAGTAGTTCTGAGAGATGGGTGACAGAACTCCTGATTGAAACGCTGCACTCACTGCATCATGCTCATCCAAAAGTTGCTGGAGTGCGCGAATGTACTCCACAGCGGAGCGCAAGGTTTCTACTTTGCTCATTTTCTTGTTAGCTGCGCCATTTGGGACATGCTCGCGGAGATTGGCAAAGCCATTATTGACCAGTTTCACCCTATTTCGCTCTCTTTCGTTTCTTCTAGCCACGGCGTGTGGTTGCTGTGGAGGCAAGCTGTACCCAAAGCCCGCAAAGTTCAGCCTCCTCTTGCATCTCAACAGTTCAGGCGAGGATGAGCGCTGCCTCTTCACTTTGGAAGCTGACTTTCCGCTGCCTTGGCTACTGGTCGGACTGAGCTGGATGCTCTGCGCGGCGGCCGCAAAAAAACAGGCAGGTGGTATGAACTGTTGCTGGCTGCAATTAATTTCCATCTTGGTTGTGATGTCCATTAACAACACATGAGACAAGTACGTTGAAGATAATAAAAAAGTCTTCTTAGCGGTTTTAAGTGGCACTGGGTCCTGCTCGTGCCGTTCACGTGTGCCTTAATGCTCACTTTGGCCGCTTTTCTTAAAAAGCTGTGGGCTGCTGCCTTGCACACTTCTCAGGCTGAACTGAGTCTTGAGAAAGGCCAGAGGGGCTTTTCAATTCACTGGCAGCCCCAAGCACTGGTCTTAGCCACGCCTTCTCGCGCTTCTTGTATTCACCTTGCTGTTGCAATGCGTACGCCAGACGCGTGCCACTTCAGATACTGAACAAACAGTCAGAGGCAACTTGTTGCAGGTTACGCATTTAACCTAAAATACTCCCATACATTAATATAAAAATATTGGTGCCAAGAAAGTGTATGAGATGTAACAATTTATCAAACAAATAACAGCCTATAATGTTTTATAATGTTGTTGTAGAATACTTTCTTCTTACAACGATGGGAATTAAAACACTTGTTTTTAAGTGATCCATATCAAACAAATCATCAAACTAAAATGTAGTCCGTGATTAGATATTAGATATGTGTCAGGGCTTTATCTTGCACGTATTCAGATTTAGACGCAACCTTGATGTCTTGGCTGGTAAATCCGAAAAAGGCATAGGTTGAAAGATTGATGGAGGCTATGCATTGGTTAACCAATAGGTCTTAAATCTTTGTAATTGGCTACTTCTTATGCAGGTCTACGACAGTTAGCATTTCACATAGGGCTCAGTTCAGTTATGTAAAAAAAAATGGGTTGTTGTAATTGCGCCCAATGGTCTTGGATAGCTTTTTTTAAACAATTAGGGCATAGAATCGTTTGTATGCCCCTATTTTAAAATATATATAATACGTTTGCTAAACAGAGGCAAATTTTCCACCTTCATTAGAACTGATCATCACCATAAAGACGGAACGGAAGGGTAAAATCTGTAGAGGCCATGTTCATAATGCATTCTGGAGAGGTTTGCGCCCGATTTGACAGGGTACACCCTATTTTGTTACAGTCATACCGCTATACGTGTGCATTTTTTTTATTTAGAAGGAGGGGATAATCAAACCCATTTTACTCAGGAGACAAAAACAAGCGGCTGTATGCGTGCGTTCCCGTGTATGTGTGCGCGCGCAAAAGATAAAGTGCGACAATAATAACGAGCAATTTTCTATGTTGGCTGTGGAATTCAAGATTAAGCTTTCATTGAGGAACCCAGCTCCCCCCAATTTTTCTTTTCATCCCTCCATTTTTTGGCACAGCAAGAGAGTTAGGAAAATAAGCGTGGGTTCTATTCAGCTTCCCTCCGCGCCCTTACCATCATTGAGTTTCTGAAACCTATCTACTATGCTCTGTCAGCGCGGTTCCAGAGACCAATTAGTGCTTTGAAAAGATCCCCCCACCCCCCTCATTCGTCCGGAGACAACCAGGGCGCTTACTTTTTTTCTTGGACTTGCCGTCATAGCTGAGGGTAATAATTAATATGACATTTGGGTGCCGGTGTTTCATGGAATAACTTGTTTTTTCTTCAGCTTGTTTGATATTGTACAACGAAATTGATAAAGAGTAATTTGCCCTGTTCAACATCTCCGCGTGTTGTGCGCATTGTAATTGTAAACTGTAAATTGTAAACTGTTACAATTGCTATTGTATTGTTTTGTATACAATTTAGTAAAGCCATCAAGTATTTTGTTTATCCTAATTCAGGCCTATACCTGCAGTGCGTTTTTGGAGAAAACATTTTGTGTTGAAGAACTGGCAAAGGCTTCTGCTACAAAAACAACAACTTGGGGAATTTACCTCAAAAGATTAGTCAACTTTGAGATATACATATTAGGTCTAATAAGTGAATTATAGGACAGGCCTGCACGTTTAGACATTTAAAAGTTTGCAAAACCTTGTTTCACAATAACTGCAGTGCAATGTATCGGTTGATTTAAAACAGATTCAAAATGTATTGGGTTATTATTGTGTTCCAAACAAGTAAACAGACAAATGCTTCAAATTAGACAGGAACTAATCCACCAGACTAGTCCTCTGTGCTTTAGCTCCCTCAAGAGGAGATTGTTCCAACACATTGAATCCCTTAACGTTCATTTAGTTTCTGCACCCTCAATTACCACTAGACGGCCCAGTCTCAAAACACGTCTTATCCATGATGAGTTATGTCTGAATATACTCTCCGTACCCTAGACTGTTGTTTGTTTATAGTTACATGCTGCAAACATATTTTAGATAGGCCTATGTTGTTTAACATTAATATTGCAACGTGGACTGAATATAATAGAAGAAACGAAACTGTAAAATTATACAGCGTTTTCTATCTGATCCTACTTGTAACATTAGCCGGCTTGTGAATAGCATAACAGCTAAGTTAGCTAACGTAATAGCCTTTATTCAATGCACCGATAAGTTACAAACGTGGGATGAGGTCTCTTAGCTATGTCCAGCGTGTTAGCCTAGATTTTACTGGAAGTCTGTTTCCTCATGCAATATGTCTTGGAGATGCAGACAACGACTCGGTAATGGTTAATCATTTGGGAATTAGGCACTAGACGAGCCATGATCTGAGATAGCCAATATATTCGTGTGTTGTGTCTTTTGTGATGGTTAGGATTATTTGTAGGTAATGTTTGTTTTTCACCCCTGAAGCTCAACGAGTTGGTCGTGGGTGACACCAGTGGAAAGCTTCATGTATATAAGAATGATGACTGTAAACCGTGGATCACTAGAGCTTGTGTGGGCATGGTAATCAACCTATTCAAATAAATGTGTAATATTTATAGTTACCTATGGTGCATTTTATTTACCATTCATTGAAAAAAGTGTCGTCTTGTCTTAGTTGACATGTGTTGCAGTTGGAGATGTCATCAACAAAGGAAGGGTAAGTAAGTGATGTCCCTGAGCTACTTCCAAAAACCTCCAAATTCTTGTAAACATCTTCCTAAAATGTGTGTGTGTACTTATAACATTAGAATTTAGTGGTGGCTGTGGGTGCAGAGGGGTGGTTTCACCTGTTTGACCTGTCCACTGTGACTGGGGCCAAGGCAGACTCATCCAGCCAACACGAAGCACTGCCATCAGAAGACCAAAAGCCCTGCTTTACGCAGCATATCCCTGCCAACACCAAAGTCATCCTCATAAGTGACATCGGTATGCTCATACATTTGTTTCCGGTGCAACTGGGCTTCTATTAATGTATTTATACATTGACAACTGTGTTTGGTTTTTTATGTGTTGCGTGTTTTCAGATGGTGATGGCCGTAACGAGCTAGTAGTAGGCTACACGGACCGTGTAGTGCGAGCATTTCGTTGGGAAGAGCCGTCTGAATCATCAGATGTAGGCTCAGGACAATTGGTCCTTCTAAAGAAGTGGCTACTGGAGGGACAGGTATATGAGACTGAATGCAATAGATGCAGCACACAGCTTTTCAAAAACATATTGACTGTTGGTCAGGTACTTTTGCAATAAACTTTAAACCCCCCAATATAAAAACATTCAAGAACTGTAGTCCACTTTGGATTAATAGATCCACAACTGAGCCATATTGTAAAGTTGTCTATGTGGAATTATTTGTCTCTGTGTTGGATGTGTGACAGGTGGACAGTCTGTCGGTGAACCCCGGCCTAGAGGGCCTCCCAGAGCTAATGGTGTCCCAGCCAGGCTGTGGTTATGCCATACTGCTTTGCACCTGGACACAACAGGGCTCTACTGGCTTGAGCTCTGAGGAAGAGACACCCGCCAGTCCTGGAAGGTAAAAACCAATACATGCATGCATGAATTTCAAAGCGTAGAAGCAATACTGATGGTAACAATTAAACTTAAACTCTGTTATGGGTCTTGTTCCGTTTTTGATTTGGTCTTTTAGTGAGGGTCCCGCAAGAGATGTTATTCTTCACTTGACCACGGGCCGGATTCACAACAAAAATGTCTCTACTCACCTTATTGCCAGCATCAGCCGAGGTACTATAAAATAAGTTTCTGTAATCTATGTTATATGGAATAAAAATACATATATATATATATATATATAAGTTAATTTCAGTTGATATGGAATTTTTTTTGTCATTAACTCGAAGGATCAAAGGATGAATCTTCCAAATGTGGCCTTTTTGCCCTATGCACACTAGATGGTGAGTAAGTTATATGGACGAGTAGACTACCATTCACAAATATTGAAATTTCATTTCGACATTCAAGAAAATGTTGTATTGTGTGTGGTCATTTTTGCCGTGCCCAGTGGGCTTAACCAATTATGACTAGTCGTGTGGTGGGGGTGCTAGCTCATGTCATTGTCCCACTGGACAACTCTTACCTGATGCCCAGCCTCTCATTGAAATGGCTTAACCATTAGCTGATTTACGTTTTCTTGTATTTACATTAGATTTACATTAGAATTAATAGAAGGTTTTACAAGCAAGGTGACCACTTTAAAATTACTTGTTACTGTTCTCACATTAGTGACGGAACTTAGTCTTTTGTCACAAGCTGCCTGTGGGTATGGCTTTAAACAGGTGTTTTCTGTAATGTGGTGTTAATTGTATGTAGTATTCAGACCTTCTTGTGACATTTAATATGCCACAAGTATATTTTATTTGGCTAATGGTTCTCTATGCTAATGCACTTGCATCCACTTGACATATTGGCAGCTACAGTAGCTGCTGTGTTTCCCTATCAAAGCCAGATGAAGCCCGAGGCCTTACAGAGCTACTGGAGACACAATCAATGTTTAAAGAAGAGGGGAACTGATAGGATTAGTTCAGGCCTGGTTGTCACAGCCCCGCACTGTATACTTTTCCCCCAGCCATCTTGAAATGGCTATTAAAAACAATTCTGAAGCCGATTGCGATTAATTTGATGGAGAGGAAAAAAGTCAAATGTTAGTTGGTTGGTTATGTGTCATGTTAATGCTGTCCCAACCAAATCAATATAACCATAAAGCTATAGCGTAAGGGTGAGATTACAAAGTAGAAAAAACACTTCAAAGTGAGACATGGCAAAAACTCTACGTTTCAGAGATGGATATGTGTGTTCTTTACTTCCATTGAATATCATACAATTTCTTGTATTGTATAGGTGTGTTATAAGATTGACCAACACTGCTTCTTGTTTGAATTATATGGGATTATAATGCTATTGACCCATAACGCCTCCAATACTTTTTTTTAAATATCAGTTAGAAAATATGGGTGTAAAGTGTTATTTAAATTGTCCCTAATGTACGTGCTTAATTTTCTTCTTTAGGGACCCTGAAGTTGATGGACAGCTCAGAGCAACTCTTGTGGTCAGTTCAGGTGGATCATCAACTCTTTGCTTTGCAGAAGCTGGATGTCACTGTGAGTTTTTTTTATCCATACAAGTGTACTTATGTCTTTAAAGAGATAATTATTGAGCATTGAGAGTGCCCACACAAGTATAACGTATGTTGTATATTTTGATGGCACTCAGGGTGATGGCAGAGAGGAGGTGGTTGCTTGTGCCTGGGACGGTCAGACCTACATTATTGACCACAACCGTATGGTGGTTCGCTTCCAATTTGATGAGAATGTCAATGCTTTCTGCGCAGGTGAGGCCAATAATACTACTTTGAATGTTACTGGACACTTCTGTCGAGAACGAATCTGTTTCCTCCACTAGATGGCAATGTTGACCTGGATAAACTATCACACAACAGACCTCAAACTGTTTTATCAGTTTATGATGAAGCTTTGAGCCTTAGAATATTTCGTCTATATTTATATTCTAATTATATAAAAGGATTTAAGAACAAAAGCTCGAAAAAAATCCTATTAAATATCAATTGATATTCTCTGCCACAGTATGTTTTGCAACCCCATTAACATGCATTTTTCTGACTGCATGTGTGTGTGTGAGAGGGGGAAAGAAAACAAGAACTGTGTGTACACACTCTCTGGTCATTGTTGTGCGTTATCTTAGTTTCTGTCACCCTTCAGATTTTGTCAAAGACCTTAATGTTACTGTACTATCTCCCCTAGGGTAAATAATGAGCTCCTTTGGATGCACAGGATGTCACTGTCTATCAGAGTGCAGCATGGCATAAATCTACTTCAAAAGGCACATTATGTGTCAACCTAGTTGTACATCATCATGGCACTGTCTCAACAGTGTCTCTGAATTATAATTCTCTCTTCGTCTGCATGTGTTGGTAAAGGTCAGTACACTTGCAAAGATGGTAAAAATAGCCCATGCCTGGTGTACGTCAGCTTCAACCAGAAGATCTATATCTACTGGAGGGTGGAGTTGGAGCGCATGGAGCCCACAAACCTGCTCCGTGTCCTGGAGGAGAGGCCGGAGTTCAAGGCCCGTCTGGAGCAGCTGGGAGTGGGTGAGTGGACCAACAGCATAACGGTCGACTTCAAGGACTCCCAAGTAGAAGATAAGTCATCACTGCAGGGCTGGTAGCTTTTCCTGCTAGTTACAAAGCTAGCACATTTAATTCATCCTGTCTGTTCACACTTTAAAGAGGTCATTCCCCTCTGGCTCTATATCAACTGGTTTCTGACACGCAAATCATAGAAGAGGCCTGACCAACAGTAAGAACCCCTAGATTAAAAGAGCTGGTATCCTCCTCCTCCTCGTCCAAATATATTTAAATCTCTAGCCCCCTGGCAGTCTCTACTGATGCGTGACCAGAGTATTTTTAGAGGCGCTATAATCCACATGTGTGCTGTGGCTTCAAGGCAAATGGTTGCAAGCTTTCTTTCTAACCCATGTTTTGTTTTCTCTGATCCCTCTTCTTCTTACATTTTCTCTTTCGATTTGAAAATGGGGAATTCTGTGTCCACCGGGAAGGTAATGGGCTCAATGACATGCAAGCACACTGATTCTAGAGAATATCCATCATACACGATTGTAGCGCATTATTGATTCGACAGCTAGGTCAATTAACATAATGAGATGTTACTTGCTGTCTTTAAATTAAATACAGCATTAGTTCTCCGGCCAAATTGATATTCTTGATATTAAGTGGCAATTGGCAAGTGTTTATTACCTTGGCTTTAATCAGTGTCTATATAGCTTCATGATGTCAACCTTTGAAAGTTTAGCCTATGTCTTATTATTATTGAGTAGATGGCCCTGCTATCAGAGACTGAGAAATGCCAAACTGGCAGCCTATCCACAGGGCACAGAGCCTCCTTAACCGCCTAATTCTATATCGGATGTCAAGGAGAGCCAGCCTATTTAGACTGTGGAATAATTTAGGAATTTAGGAGAGCATGCCTATTTAGACTGTGGAATAATTTAGGAAGATATTGGATTAGATCAAGGTTCAGGGAACTCTTTTCACCTAAGTGCCGACTCCAGCAGACCTCCGCCTAATAGCTGTGTGTGCCCCACCACCTCCCGCTGCCCGTGTTAATAATTGAACCTCTGGGTTTGTTATTTCCGCTGCCTGTGATTTCACTGGTCCGTGACCTAACATATAGTAGAAGGCCAGACCAGGATTATTTGGAACATGAACAAGAGTTTAGAAGACAAAAGGAGTTTACTTTAATAAACAGTAGAAAAAGTAAGAGATTATGTAGACAGGAAGAACAGACAGAGGCAGGGAAGCTGAGCTGTAGGGGGTTAAGTCTGCCACAGCCCAGTTGACAGTGGGAATGTCAACTGCCAGACCTACCGGGGAATTATAAAGCTGTCAATGTATTCGTCACAATTGCGTACTTTAAGGCACATAAAAGCATTCACAGAGAGTCACCATTTACAAATGTGTTTATCTCATTCATGGTGGTTTCTAGAAAGAAAAAAGACAATGGAAACACACTATACAAACCATCAGGTTCTGAAGGCGCGTATTATTGCTCTGTGTAAAAATGCTTTTAACATTGACCACTTTTTTGCATAATGTTTACTCAGATGCACTTTATTTCAGTGGGGGATTTTTTTAAATTTGTTTTGGGGTTTTCTAGCATCAAATCATGTCTGAAAAATGCTGAAATTGAAATGGCTGAAATTGTCTAACAGCACTTATGCTAAATGTTGAACTTAAAAACTTTGCCAAAACTAAGCATTTTCCAAAGCTTATCCGAAGCACTGTAGATTTTACATTTATACAGCACAGACAGATATTTTGCATTACTTCAGCAACCCCCTGCCTGATAATTTAATGGCAATGAACAATGTCATGACAGAAAATGGACCTGCTTTGTGTCTTCCATCATGTTAAGTTAATTTGGCTAATGCCCTCATCTGTATCTCATTGTACACTCCAAATCTCAAAGATTAACATTTTCTGGGGAATTTGATTTTACACCTGACTCTTTGGGGGATTTCAACCTGCATCCTATTTGTCAGATGCCAGCCAGGTAGGTCATACAGTAATTGGTTAGGTTCAAAAGTCCTGTCCACCATTTGTGTTTCAAACAGATGCTGGGGACGTAACAGCGGTGAGAGAGCTGGTTGCAGATGCACTCTACAGGGACACACACAAACCACTGAGTAGTACACATTAGCATGAGTAGCCTTCGTTTACTTGAGTCTGTCAATTATGTAAATATTTTTGTTTTAATAAAGTCTGAATTCCACTCACGTCAGCAATCTTCTGTGTGGATTTCTTCTCCTAAAGATCTGCCTAGTTCCGCTATCCCTTGTCAATGTTCCTCAAATCAGCCCTCTGGCATTCTTATTGGTATGCTGACAGACTAGTGAGACATGTCAGGATAAAAAGGGAAAACTCAATACCTGTCTCAAATTCCAAAAACAGCTATTTATCCTTGATGGATTTTTTTTATTTAAAGGTTTGCTTGATGCAAAGTTTGACAAGCCACAAAGACAATTAATTACCGCATGCACTAGATGTTGAAGAGGGTTTTTCCATAGCTTGTTCTGTTTTCCAATAAAGCTATTGACCCATCACCATGGTTGAGTGAGTATACATTTAAATTGTTTGCCATTTCATTTGTCACGTTAATCTTTGTCAAGAAGTTGGAGAGCCCCTTGTGCTATTAGCATACTTTTCTTCAGTGAAACTTGACCTTCTCACAACAGCCATAAATGGTTGTTTCCCGATATAGTAAAGCAGTGCTCTGAGTGACAAACCACAAACAGAGATTTGTTTTGTGTCTATGGGGGATCTATAGGGGGAATTATCCAGTGTCCCAGTGGGACAAAATAATACCCAGTTGTCTCATACAATATAAATGACGTGTGAGTGTGGCTGTGGAGACGTGAGCTCAGGTGACTGATGCGGTCACAGCTCTCCCCCTTGAATGTGTTCTTGCCCTTGAGGGCTGTGCCAAGGTTCAGAAGGGTAGAGCGTACCCAAGCCCTCTTCCTTGGGAATTAAGTTGTTTTTGTACTTTTTGTCACTCATGGACATGCCATGTAAGGTAACCTCTGACTTAATGCTGTGTATAGCTGTTAAGACATTTTATCAGGGACACAAGACAAATGTTCATGTATTTTGCCCCTTGCCATCTTACATGCCCCTACACCCTGCAGTTACTGTGGAATGAATTAATCAGTATAGCCAGCCTACTGGATTTTCTGTATTTGGTAGTGGTTTGTTATTATGCCTTAAAGCCACGCTTTGTGAATTAGAGTTACCAAATGCCCCTTATGTTAAAACAGTTTTGAACAGTGAAAACAGTCTGTGCCATAACTATGTAGAACGAATTGCTTTACTGTACAGATTTAGACAGTTTGCTCTATTGCTGATAGCTTAATAATCAACATTCCTGTCCGGTCTTTCCAGACTTATCCCTGTTTATGACCATTATTGGTCAAGCAGTGTTTGGCTCGAAGACGGACAAGAGTAAGGGCCTGGGGAAATGGCTGGGCAGCGAAAGAGCATTCATTTAATACTCAGTGTAAATAAAGATAGAATTTCATGTCTATAGTCTGGTCATCCATTTCAAAGCAGTTAGACGCTTGGTCGACTTCTATTTGCTGACCAAGACCTAACTGCAAAGCCGTCCTTATGTGTTCACCGTGATGACTATAGCACATCCATGCCCAATTTAACTCCGAAAGTCGCATTATTTTGTGAAATAGGTTAAAAAAATAACGTTGGACTGACCATTACTCTACTGTATTCATTGTTTTAAATTATGTATTTTCCAGAAATAAATGCTATGTGCTGCTTGAGTGAGTTTGCTGGATGCTGTGTGATGGTGACATTTGCCCTGGTATTTTTCCTTTGCAGTCAGATTGGTCTTAGCGCATACTGAATAACAGATATAGACCCAGCAGACCCTGGGAAATGACCACCTAGAGTTATTTGACTATAGTTGTAGTTAAGTCAGTTTGACGTGTTAAATGGAGATGTCGACTTGCTGCCTGTGCATCTGTGTGTTTGTTAGTAGTTTTGATATCATGCACAATGTAGCTTTCCTTTGTATCTAGGAAATTCTGTTTAACTTTGTACGAAAATTGTTAGCTCTGTAGACAATGGATCTGCAAATATGCAGGAATGTTGCCCTTAAGAAGACTTTTTCTGTAGGTCTTTATGGTTGTTGGTGCTGCCCTGTTGTTGTCATCAGAAGATTATCAGAATGCTTATCTAATTATTTGAGGTTATTATTTTATAGGAATATTTTAAGTATGAGAAGTAGTTAATATCAGCCTGTGCAAAACAAATGCATAAAAAACCTGGGCATCCAAAAGACTTCCGTGATGTATACAGACAGTTCCCCTAGTGAAAAATCCATCATTATAGCTGGGCCCTCTTGTAAGTGACAGCATGTTCGCAGACTTCCCTGTGGCTCGCCCATCTTTGTTTAATTTCTCCAGGAACGGATGCTGGCATGCAATAGCAATCATCACAAATAACAGTTACGCAACACATGGCTTCCTCTCTCGTGGTAATATGACATTATTTTTATTTACAGATTACCTGATATCACCAAACTTTTCAGTGCCCCGAACTGTCACCTACTTGTAATCACTGAAAGCATTTATGTTATTAAATTATAAATGCTAAGATATAGGGTTTTTACAGGGGATAAATCTCGTAGCTGACTTGAAGAGGAAGACACAATTATCGCTGTATTAGCTATCAGCAGTGATTAATGTTGATATTCTGAACATCATATAAACCCGAAGACAACCACCCGCTCTCTCTTGCCGGACTGGTCGACTTGGTTGTCATGGCGGTCTCCTCAGCTATTAATAAAATCCTGCTGGTGACATGCCAAGCTCCCCTGATGGTATTTGTGTCCCCCGATCACTGGGATTTCGATGCTCCAACACTGCCATCCTGGTGTATTGTCTTCAATCACATTCACCACCAACAAATGCACATTAGATACGTATGTACACAACATGGTGTTTCATAGATGCTCCTCTCGTCACCTCAGCTTAACAATACACGTTAGATTCCCTTGTCGTATTGATTTAGTCATGTTGCGCTGTCTTGCATAACTACCATAAACCACTTTCTCTGCCATTTTGTCCTAGTTCCAGTGGGCGAGTCTCCTATTCTTTGCTCAGTCATCAGGCTTTATCTGGGTCAAGTCTAAGGGTGTTTGATCTGAACTGTCAACCCACTAGATCCCCAGCCCTTTGAAACATGCTGGAAGACAGTGCAGGCTCATTCCCTGTACCGCTTTCCTCATCTTCAATTGACACAGCTTATTTATGCTATCCAATTCCGACCGTGTCAACCTTAATTCTTCTCCATTGCATCCTCTCACGATCAGCTGGGGGATAGTGAAGGAAATTGTCGGCAATTTTAATACGTATTATCACAGCAGCAGCAGTGAGGATTTCCAATTGAGCTTTCCCATCTGTTACCTGCTGTGCAGACAAAAATATATATGCATGGGAACTGTCAAATTTTTAAACATTATATGGTTTGTGCTGTTGTATTAAGGTGAACTATATACCATTTTGATTGCAAACAGGATGTTACTGGTGTCTGTGTAAAAAGCCTTTTGTTTTGGGGTTTCCCAGTATGTATCATACTCAGCGGTTTGGGTGGGTGGCCTTACCAGAGAAGATTTGGTTTGATCAATATTTCTCCTACAAAGCTCACTGCTTTGGTTGCTGAGGCTACGATACTCAACCCTGCAGGAAACAGCCTCTTTTAGAAGGCAGAATCTTACTGCAGTCAAGCAGGGTGAGTGGTTATCGAGAGAGAATTTTTTTTGAAGGAAAAGTAGAATAAAAAGAAAGATCAATTTGTTTTTGACCGTCCTCACAAATAATTTACTTTGAGCTGATTGACAGCCAGACAGAGATTATTGGGTGGCCTGTGGGGATAAGGGAACAGACTCTTTTTTTTTTTCAAGATCAGTTTTAACAAGAGTGATGAAATGTATAAGGCATCAAATTTAACTTAGCTTTCAGCAAAATAAAAATATATAAAGCACATACACTGTGAACTTATTGTCTTAAAAATTCAACATTATTTGATCAGATTGCATAGTACTATGATATTATATTTTGGTTGGCCTCTGTTTTTCCCATACAATTGATCCAAACGTAGCCTGTTTTGTCAATGGCCCTCATGTGAATCAAAGGCTCAAGAGAGATTGCTTCAACACTCCATGGGATTGTTCTGTGACTGAAGTGTCATATTGGCACATCGCCGTTGTCTCTGGGGGGTGTACCCTGCCGTGCTTTCCTTAGAGTAGTCTCTAGATATGAAGTGTTGTCACTTCTAGAAGGTATTGCAAAGAGAAAGGAAAAATCCGCCATTTGTCAATACGTTGAAAATTAGTATGTCAGATGGATCATCAATTCCTCCCTTTTTAGACCAAGATTGTTACTATAACAATAAGGTGATGGCTTTTCACTAGATCGATTAAATCAGCCAATGATGTAACACAGACCCTGTGGAAGGGACATACATATGTCTGTTTCCTGTAATTTAGGGCTGCTACACCCTAGACTCTTGATAGACAGCTTAGGTACTGCAAAAATACCAGGGGTGGTGTTTGCAAATGCTTTGGCAGGATGTGGGCTTTTCACTAACTCAAAATGCAACAGGTCTCTTCAAACACACTAGTACTGCTGTCTGCAAAGCAGAGTGATTTGGATTTGTTTTTTACACCAACCTTGTGTTGCAGTCTGTAGGAAGAAGGAAATATATGACGTTTATGAAAATACAAAGGCAGTTTGCCATTGTCTGTGAATTCTGAAAATCTTTTTCACATCCAATCACAGTCATACACACCTTTAGACAGCATATTAATAGCTAATAATAGCATATTAATAGCTAGAGGAGGAAGCTCAACGAGCAGAGGGAGTGGTTTGCATTTGTGCCAGACTGAATTAAAGTCTGAAATTAAAAGGAGTCAGGGTACGGCTTTGGTCAGAGGAGTCCATCTCCAGACCTCCTATCGCCGTGGGAATATCTGCTTTTGTCCATTCTAACATGACTAGGCTCTTTTTATAGCAGCCCAGCAGCAACACAAGGCACACACAGAGCCTTAGGAGCACCGCTGAGCATGGGAATCAAGACAATATGATGTTACTAAAACAAGAGTTTGGCATCGGACATTTTGCATATTTGCCTCCATGAAGACCTCCTATCTTGCCCCCCTCTGGTTGTCATGTAATGAGATCATAGAAGTCTGTAAATATATACAATCGGTTGAAGCTAATTTATGCTGGCTTCTAAATCAGATTATAATTTTTTTTACTAGTTTAAAGCACTCGATGTGTTTGAACTTATCAATAAATGTAAACATACCTAGCCAGAATACATATTTTAATAGGCAGAGAAAATACTGTTTAGAAGAAAAAACCCACACAAAAATATTTTGCTCATACATTGATATTAACACCATAGGAAGTTCAACAGTACATCAAAGAATAAAATCTATCCATAAATTTATTTAGACATAGTTGAGCTTGGCACAGTCTAAGGTCACTATTATCAATTTGAGTACAAGTCTATGTTGATGTCCTGATGATCATGAGAACCAGGTTTAAGATTGAAGATCAGGAATCCAGCACTGAAGAGCTGGATGAATACCTAATTTGATGTGTGAACGTTTCCTTTCCATGCCAACACGTTTAGACAGTTTGAATGGAAATATCATATGGTGATTTGGTTTGCTATATCAAATTGTTTTATTTTTTTGCCAGTGCTCCATAAAATATCAAATCAAACAAGACGCGGCAAACTATAAAACAGAAGAAAAGGGAAATGTACAAAGCAGAATTGTGTTTTCAAAAGTATGGTAAAAGCAAGAAATATGCTTTAACATCTAAGAGAGCCTTGGCATAAAATGCAGCCTCAGCAGAGAGTGATTAATATCCCCTGAAGGAGGCAAAGGAAGGCAGCTGGGGTCAGCTTTTGGCAGCTCATTCATACCAGAGCTCGGTGGACTAGTTATATGCAGATAGGAAATTTTCGGATTTTCCCCATGTGAAACTTTAGCCATGTTAAAACAGAAAAGCCCTTCCTTGACATTTATACATGGACAAATAGGGCTAGGCTGAAATACTGGTCCCACAATCAGACACAATTTCGGTCTTCCACACATTCATACATACGCTCATTGCATTGCAGACAATTGCACAAAAATAAAGACTTGTTCAAAAACAGACTTCTAAAGAATCATGCAGATGGAATGTTTTGATATTGTTGGTGTTTTATCTGACTCAAAAGCTGGTTCAATGTCATTGATAAGATTTAAAGGAATTGTCAGAAAAAGTATTTAAATTTAGGTCACAAAGACATCTACAAGATCGCTCCTGATGGGGAAAATATACTGTGTTAATCTTTCTAGGGCAGGTAGTTGGAGAAAGTGAGAAAGAAGTGGAGTTTGAGGACTTTATCTGTCTGCAGGAAGTTCAGGAAGAGCAGTAGTCTCCTCACATCTTCTGGGAGTGATAGACTAGACCCTGCGCTCACTGTCAATGTGATCTTTTGGTGAACAGACACTATGTTACATAAGACCTGAATAAATTCTTAAGCTATCCACTATTTCTTCTCTCTACACTTAGGACGGCCAGATACATACTAGCAAGGCTGTATGGGAGACACTGTTCTAATTTCTAAGATGTTATTTTATAACAGATTTCAATTCAGTTTTGGAATTTGTGTTTTGCTTATACTAAATAATGGTGTACTTCAAATCACATATGTAAAACATTTTGAAAGATAATTCATGGTTTTCCTTACATGTAGTGACAGAAGTACACTCTGAACTGTATTGTATAAAGCAATACTGTTCTCTTAATTTGCTCCATTAACTACACTTTCTTAATAGATTAAAAAATCATTTTAAACATCTCAATCCAACAAAATTCAACACAGCAGTGTAAACCCAAAAAAAGGAAGGGAGGCAGGAACTCGTCCATGATCTGGCACGACGAGACACTGTGATGAGACGGTGAAAACATAAACCGCATCAGACGGGGTCACAGGTTCTCGTTGGTGTCGTGATGGCACTGACTGTGAGTCGGAGGCTCAACAAAAGGCAGCTCTTCTCCTGTGCCCTTCAGCTTCAGGACCCTACTGCTGAGGTCCACACAGCACTGCAGACAAATGGAGAGACCATAAGTAGGCGAACTTATGCTCCAATATGGTTTAACTCGTCCAATTTAGGGAAAGGATCACGCAAAGGTAAATTCGTTTTGGAAAGACATTGACATTTTAGGAATGACTAAAGTGAAGTTTTCAGATTAAAGTTATATTTGGTTAATTTGCAATGCTGTTACAGTACATAATTTTGATGGTGACAATAGGCAAAATTATATGCAATTCTCAGTTTTTTCCAACTTTTGAACCAATTCTTTTGATAAGCACATTATTAGTAAAACGACTACTAGAACAAGCAGCTTCAAAACAAAACATAATGTAGAGTACATTATTGTGATACTCCTCAATTCTGGACTGTCTGCTCTTAGTAAGACTTTATCTACGTTAATTCTGTAGGAAAAGAAGCATGCTTTCCTGTCTCTAAACGTTATTTATCTCTGGAGAGCATAGACAGACAAATTCAGTTACTAGCTATTTTAAGCTATTTTAAGAATATTTTGAGAATAAACCAGCCAGTACTTCATCGAACTTTACTCTAGCTCATTTTTTCCCTCATATCTCTGCTTGGTCCTATGTGTAGGACAATAACTAAATTGGATCTTCTCGTGAAGCTTTCGCTTTCGAGTAGTCTAAGTGTATTTGTTTTTGCTGTTATTTCATTGTCTGCCTTTTACTTTCTTTAGCCTATTTGTAAAGCCAATTGTAATCACACAATCAAAGTTCATGAGTAAAATACAGATATAAAAACATAAACTTATAAGGATCTTACTTTGACTTCCAGAAGAGTCTGAAGACCCAGGCACAGATCAAACGCCTCATCCTCTGAAGGGGAGAGAGAAGAAAGTGTAAGGGAAAGCTGGATCAGGATTATTACTAGTACCCTGCTGATTCCTAGTCATGTACACTGACATATGAATAAGGAAGAACCGATTGTAAATTAGATTCTTGGCCAACATTAGTTGTCTTATCACTGTCTTCAGTGAATGGTACCATGTTACAAACTATTGATTTCTAGCTGTATAGACCAATACATGAATGATGGTCTCCCTGACTAAATGCTGGCCTACTTATTTCTACCTGGTTGCTAACTTTGGAAAGGTGAAGTAGCTGTTAGCTGCTAATACTCAGTGAATCAGTGGACTTATGGAATATGTCCATCCCCATTTTGCCTTTCTGGGGTGGCCCTATTTAAACGCATGTGTGCAGAAATAATGTGAACAGAACAATAGCAGTATATTACAGTTTCAATTATGTAGTTCTGGAAAGACACTATTGTCTTGGCTTTGGGCTAGAAAAGCTATAGTTCCCTAGGTTGTGGCAACTGGATGCTGCCTTTCTGTATCACTTAACTAAAAATCCCAGCCTTACATTCAATGCACTATTTAGTCATTACGTACTTCATAATATGGATATGACTTTATCTTACTTTTAAATGGCTAGAACGTTTTGCACTTACTTAATTTCAATACTGAACCGATTTGTTTACTCTTACCTGTGACATATGCTGAGCACTGAACCATCTGACTGCCAAGCTGCAGCTGCAGACCACTCACAGTGTAAGCCAGTCCACAGTCCCCTTTCTGCTGTCCACACAAAGGATCTTTGTTTGGATCCTTGGTTGGCACCAGCCTATCCAAACACGAACCCTCATCATTAGAGTTACAGAGACATTAGAGTCATTTTGCTGCATTAGAAAAATGTATTTTAGTTGTCTCTCAGGAATTGGTGAGGTTATGTTTTGTCTGTCCATGACACATCAGGTGTTGGTCAGCAAACTGTACTTTTATGTGTCATCCTGCTTGTTGTGTGTGTGTGTGTGTGTGTGCGTGTGTGTGTGAGAGACAAGGCGCTTTCGTGATGCATACGAACGTGCCTCTTGTACGTGCGACAGCCCCACAACAACCCGCCCACCAACAACACCCACAACAAATCAAGCGCTCCACAGCCGTCTAAAAACACCCTCTGGAGTCCCATATGGGGGGGACGGGGGGGGGTCATTCTCAGGAGCAGGGTGTGCATAGCCCACAGCGTCGGACTGGCCAAACATTTATCACTGGGTAGGCGGTAGCGGGGGCGGGCTGTGGGTCAGCGGGGGGGGGGGGGGGGGGGGGGGGGGGGGGGGGGGGTCTCAAACAGGCCGTTCTGC